>JAOWBN010016937.1:0-10770 GCA_028565015.1 Pinguicula moranensis
GACAATTGCCCGGACCGTGGAAATTATGTCAAGCATTACCTTGCTTCCCATCCTTGGACTGATCGGAAACAGTAATTGAAGAGAAATTGAGTATATTAACACACCTATAAATGACGGTTTTTCAGAGAATTCGGAACCCTAGGACCGATGGGTTCGTTTCACCTTCTGAAATGACTGGCAGTGGCGGAGGATTCATATTCGTTGATTTAAGTGTGCAAGGGCATCGGAGACGGCAGCGGTTTCCCGCCATCCCAATTGAAGGATGGGCGGTAAATTCTTTATTTTTCACTTTCCACTCATCTCTTACCAAAAATACTAATTTTTTTATTTATTATTTTTAGATGGTAATGTACTGTAGTAGATCAGTCAGACCTCTATACGAAAATTGTTGAGCCAATTGCAATTGCTGCTCAAAATATAGACCTGAAATTTTTAATCCTTCGTGATTTAATTGATAAAGTCAATAAAATAATAATTTATTTTCGGAAGTGAATGAAATAATAATGAAATGATTTACTGTTTAAAAGGGCACCGTGATTTGTTATTTTTGTAATCTTTTTTTAGTCCCTTTAGGATATATTTGATAGCGAGTTTTCTGGTTGAATATATGATAATAAAGGGTTATTCAATTTTGCCATTTGTTTGATAGATACGCAGAAGTTATCCCCAGCTTAGAGGTAGATAAATGGGCCGAACCCAACTCAGTTCGCCCGTGAAAAATAGTGAAACAGCCTAAACAGGTGGCGGCATGCCTATGGTAGAAAATGAGCGGACTTTGACCCGACCATTTTTTGACAATGCCGATACGGATTTAAATTTTGAGCCCAAGATTGATCTGTCCACCATTTTGGTATTTAAAAATTTAAAAATTAGACTATTTTGGCTTGCGTGTTCGAGCGTGGGTACTTAGATGTGACTTTTCAATCTTTACTTCAAGACTTATGTCATGACTTTTCAATTCTTGAGACTCGTGTCATGACTTTTCAACTCCATGAGTTGAGATAGAGATCGGCAAACGGGTCGGGCCAAACGGGTTCGGCCCGTTTTACCCGTTTCAAAAAGGGGCACGGGCAGCGGTGTGCTTGTGTAACGAAACGGGCGGGCTTTCGTTAATGGGGCGGCGCGGTTTTTTTTAAAAACCTGCGGACAAGCCCTCCCGCCCCGTTATGCTGGTTTAGTCTTAGTCTTTAGTTTAGGTTTGCAGATACTGGCACTGCGCGACTGTGATAGCCCTTACTCCCTTAGCCTAGATAGCCACGCAGCGCAGTTACTGAGTGACGGACTCCTCAGCTCCTGCCTCCTCACGTCGCTCGACTCGAGTCTCGCCGCACGAACAAGTCGCAGCCCGCAGGCACGCTCACGCCTGAAGCTGAACATGCAAGCACACTGGTTCTCGTTAGCCCTTAGCCCAGATAGCCGTTTGTGAAAAGGTTTTCGTTCGGTTTGCAATTACACTGGTTCTATTCTATGTTTGCAGTCGTTCGATTTTCGTTCGATTTTCGTTCGATTTTCATTCGGTTATACGATGCTATTACACTGAGATTACAAAGACTCGTTCGTTTCTGTGATGATTTTAAGAGCATATTCCTGAAATTGGATAATGAATTTATGAAGTAAGCCGAAGAAACAAAGAAACTGGTGCCCGGAGGTTGATCTGAGAGCTTTGAGTACTGACCAAAGCAAAGATGAACCTTTTGATGATAGTTTGAAATGGTACCTTGTTTGCTGGCTTATTACCAAGACCAAATCTGTTTGCCGGTTTTCCATCTGGAATGTTGTAATCTCTGAACCAGTCTCTGATTGCAAAGCCCGTCCGCCCCGTTTTCAAAACGAGGCGACCCCGTCCCGCCCCGTTTTGGAAACGGGGCAAACCCGCCCCGCCTATTTTTCAGAAACAGGCAGGCCGGGCTCAAGGCTGTGCCCTGTTGACCCGTGATGGATCGGGGCGGGCTAACCCGCCCCGCCCGTTTGCCGACTACTAAGTTGAGATGAGATCGAGATTTTCTAATATAGTTCAAATTCATTCATTTCTTTGAAGCAACTTTTCTCTTTCTCAAGTCTGCTCCTTCATTGAAAGTTTCACTCTCCCCGATCTATGGCCATTTCGTTGTCTCCTCAAACCCCAACGAATTCATCCATTATTGTTCAGAATTTTTCCTCTTCATCTCGGTGCCTTAGTGTTTGTCGACTAGCGGCTCTTTGGAAAAGGTAAGCGTTCGATACTTTATTAGATTTTGTTAGGGTTTTCGATTTTGGTTCTAAAATTTAGGGGTATTCGTGATTTTTGATCCAAATGTTGATTTTGTTATTAAATTCCTTGAATCCGTTGGATTTGCATGTGTTCCGAATCAATATAAGGTTCTACAGGCTATACGGTTAGCCCGACAGTCGCCATTTTTATGACATGCCGGATGGATGGACTCGTTTAAATCAGGCTAGGCCGGCACCACACATTTTTTGTAAGTGTGCAGTGTGGTTTGGCTTTTCAAAACCGTTAGCCCGCTACAGGTGGGGCGGGAGCCCACCCAGCCCGTACGCTGACTACTACCCCTGCCCGACAAATTTTGAAATGGCCCGATGCAACCTAGGATAATACGGTGTCAATTCCAAAAAATCTATTCCTCCAAATTTGGGTGGATTTTGCTATCCCATCAGTAATCCCTGTGAAGTTACCTTAATACGCTTGTATTTCCAACATATTACAACATTGCATTGTATAAATAACATCGGCGTCCCTTATCCACTAAGATTTTCTCTCAGTTTAGATGCATACGATTTCAGGAACGACTGCTTCATCTGTCGCTACACTTTCTTCCCGACGACAAAATTCCGACCGATCTCCTACATCCAACATCTATGTAATCGCATCCCATCTGTTTTTTCCCTTCAATTTCATGTTTAATATCAAATTACATGTTTGGTGTTTGATTAAGGTTAACGTGTTTACAACGTTTCTGTAATTTACCCTTAGCGTATTCTTGGATTAGGGCTTTTTATAATTGTTCATAATCTAAGATTTTACATCTTAGATTACCGCATCCCATCTATTTTTCCCTTCAATTTCGTGTTTATAATACAATTACATGTTTGTTGTTGTTCGCAGATTAGCGTTATTATTCGAACTCGAGTTTTGTGTTTACAACTCTTCCATAAATTACCCTTTTTGTGTTGTTCTTGGATTAAGGATTTTGATAATTGTTTGTATTCTATGTTTTTTTTCGTTAAAAGATGCTTCAGTCGAATTCTGTCACAAACATGAATCCTATTTCTCATTGTTTATTTTGTTCGAAGATTGTTGAATTGCTTGTTTATATTCGTCCATAGCTTTTGACAAATCATATTATCGACTAATTCTATGAATTGCGCATTTTCTTATTGGCTGATATAGGGTTTCTTCGTCCAACAGAAATTACATTTAGGGTCCGTTTACTAGACAGAATTATGCGTCATTATGATAGAATTCGAGCGTAATTCTATGTTTACTAGACACACAGCTATCAAAGCGGGTCGGAGAATTCAATTCCATGACCCGCGAGATTTTTTAAAAGTGATGGGATTGGGCCCGAAAAACAATCCTATCAAAAAGACGGAACTGATGAAGAGCCGCTCAATTCTCCCTTTTTAGTTGAATCTTCACCCTTCTCTACCACGCAAATTACAACAAGTTGCCACAACACGCAAAAAGCCATTTGGGGAAAAAAATCTGAAGAACTCTAATCCTGTTGCTTGACTTGCCCATCCATTCCAGGGTGAAATTGAATCTCATCGAAGCCGTCTGTACAGGTAATGATCTAGAAACGTGCAATTGATTGATTATTTTGATAAGTTCTTCAATGTCGTCATCCCCTGCGTGTCGCATTTTGTCGTGGCGTGCGGGGAGTGCTACAACAGACACACGCGGCCGTTCGACACGGTGGTGCAGATGTCGCTTAGCGGCATCACCGCCTTGTCGTTCGTTTGTTTGACACGGTTTGTCCGGAAATACGGTCTCCGGAGGTTCCTGTTCTTTGATAAGCTACGAGATGAGAGCGAGACCGTTAGAAAAAGATATACGCAACAATTCAATATAATCTTTTTTTCTTAATTGTGTTCTTTTGTGAATGGATTTTAATGCATCCAATGTGTTTGATAATTTGTCTTCCCTTCTTCTCCTGCAGAGTTCGATGAGGATTCTATTTATCTTCGTTCTCCCCTGTTTTGCTGTGGAGAGCGCATATACGATATGGTGTACGCTTCAGGAGGAACTCACATCCCTTCTTAGGTAACTTTATTGTGAGCAACACAGTTGCTTGCATCTTGGAGCTCTGCTCATGGTTCTATAGGACAGTGGTGTTTTTCTAGTATGCATTCTCTTCCGTCTCATCTGCTGCCTTCAGATTTTGCGTTTGCAAGACATTTCTATCGTTTTCCATGTTGATTCGGATGTTAAATCAATCCTGAAAGAACGCCTCATAATCAGAAGGCATTTGAGGATCATAAGCCATAGATATATGGCATTTATCTTGTGTGCATTGATCCTCATCACGGTGAGCCAATTCGCTTCCATTCTGGTGTCTACTTGCCCGAGTGGAGATGTCAACATTTACCATACTGGAGAACTAGCGGTACATACTCATACAGTCCTCTTGCTGCTAAAGATATGTGTTCACTAGGTCACAGTTTCTTGCAACGAATTTAACTAGCTATGATTATGTACTGTGCTGAAATTTGGATCCGATTTGTAGCTCTGCTTGCTTAGTCTTGTTGCGGGGCTCCTGGATTCTCCAACGAAGTGCAGCAAGCTGTGACAACCCTTTCAGCCGAATGGCATGTTTGTGCTATCATTGATTCATTTGAAGCATCAGAAACCGAGACTCCACATGGTCAGCTAGGCGAGGATCAAGTCTTCATTGACGTATCATCAGATTTGGACGAAGCTGGTGATGAAAAGGACGATATAGACAACACCAAGTTAGTCTCTTCATATGCCAACAACACAATCTCATTTCAGAAAAGACAAGCAATCGGTGAGTTTTGAGTCCTAAACCATCTTCAAATTCTCATTAGTGATTACTTTCCACCAAACTTTGTACTTGAAAATGATGTTCTTGTATGTTCATAGTGACATATTTAAGAGCAACGGAGTTGGGATCACTGTGTACAGATTCATGCTAGATAGAACCTCGCTTTGCACCATTTTTGGGATTGAGTTGTCCCTCATTCTTTGGATGCTCGGTAAGACAGTTGGAATTTCTTGAACATACCCACGTTTGATCCCTTCTTAGGTGTTATTTGTGTGGTTTTGATTTGTGAAATCCGCCATTGCAGAGGCTCTTGGACTTGTGAAATCCGCCATTGGAGAAGATGAAGTTCATAATACATGTTTTATGTTGTAGTAGCACTGGTGAACGTTGTACTAATGACTTGTTTATGTTGCATTGTTTATATAGATGCGTGTACTTTTGATGGTTTAATATTTTTCTTTAATAAAAATGTAACCGTTACATTACTTGTTTGTGTTGTATTGTTTGTATGGATTCATGATCTTTTGATGGTTTAATAAAATGTCGGTCTTTCATTTGAGATAAGGATAGAAACAAAATTTCCTCCATTTTTTCAAAGATGGGTTGTCTAATTCCGTTCGAGGCTTTGTTTAATAAACATGTAATTGCTTTTTTGGCTCAATTCCATCTCCTGTCCAATCCCACCATTTGGTGTGCAATTCTGGTAACAATTCTCTATTAATTTTCAAAACGGGATTGCTAGTAAACGGGACCTCAATGTCAAAAGGAGTAGCATTGAAAGATAAAAGTAGAAAAGAAACTGTATTCACTATTCACCTATTCACCCTGCCAAAAAGAAATCGAGGCCCTGTTGGGACAAGAGGAGTAGCAAAAGAATTGCTGCTGATAATGTTCTAGTTGCTAAAAAGAAAAGACAGAAGAGAATTCCAGCTGGTTCTCCATTTGCAGTTTTGCACTTTGCAGAATCCCCACAGTAATTCAAATAGAGAAATTGAAAATATCAATTTCATGAAGGCTAAAAACAGCAAAGAAGACTAAATCAATAAGGCAAAGGACATAGCAAAGGAAATCAGAAAATCCTAAACTTATGAGACCAAGAACCGTGCACTTGTATCTAATCTTTTTCACTTTGAACAACTCAATGAAAATGTTTTCCATGGCTATTTCTTTAAATCTTGAACCTCCTTAAACCTTGGTACATCCTCATGGTATCAGGGCCACAATCAAGTGTTCATCGTCCACATCTCGATCCTTCCATACCCTATTTTCGCCTTTGTGTTCCTTCTTAATTTTTGTCACTTTTATTTCTCTATTTTTCTGCTCCTTTCAGCCTTGTTCTTAAGCAACTCCACTATGACCGAAACTCATTCTTCTTCCTCCTCATCTTCCTCCTCCACTTCATCAGCTATCTCACTTACATATGCTGAATTCACTCATCTTGTCGCATATAAACCCACTACTCGAAATTACTCCTTCTGGCACAATCAAGTTTTCACCTTGCTTGAAGACCATCAGCTTCTTCCCTAAGTCGATGACACCATATCCACTGCTTCTCAAAGATCCCATTGCCTATGAGGCCTAGTGCCACATTGATCGTAGGCTCTTCTATACTATTATCCTCTCTCACTAACGAATGCAAAGTGTTTTCTTGAGCAAGAAAACAACTAACGTTTAACAAGCTCTGGCACGTGAACTTTGCTCCACCAGTCCAACAAATGATCATGGCTTGTCGGAAGAACTCTAAGCTCTTCAGCACGGCTCTCAAACCATTAAGGAATATCCCCGTTAGTTCTTTTTGTTGTGTGACAATTTAACAGCCTTGCCATGCCCGGTCAACCCTCTTTATCAAACTCATGAGTTTCTTTGCGGCCTTGGTACAAAATTTGCCGCCTTCACTGGATCTAATCTTGGTAAGGATCCTCTTCTAACAGATCATTCGTTAATTGCTCAGGCTGACAATGTTCATGCCCTGTATCCTCGAACAATCACTGAAATCACTTCGTTGGCACTTGCTTTCACTATCGTGGTTCCTCCGGCGTCTTCTGGTATTCCCAATCCATCTTTGATCTCCAGATTCATTCTGGTCATGCATTATTTCTCACCTCTAGTTGTTGCTTCGCTGTCACCACCGCCATTTGCTCCGGTGTCACCAATTGCAAGCCCAGTTCTGTTGCTGCTGTATTTTCATAATCATGTTACCGTTCCATCATTGCAACCTTGTTATCCATCCCCTAGTCATGTCGCTGCTCCTGGAGCTCCACCTCTCAGTCATGGTTTGTCGCTAGATGCCCTATGGTCTACCTCCACTTGGGTTTTATCCTAGGATCTTGTATCTGATCTCAACCGTGCCCACCATTGGCTTATTAGGCCCATTGTCATCCCAGTCCTCGCTAGCAGTTGCTTCTCCAACACCTCCTCTGACTCCATATATCTCGAATTGGTATATCGATACCAGTGCCTCTGCTCACATGATACCCTTACCCGCCACTATTGATCAGGTTGCACCTTATGCAGGTAAGGCATGTATTGTTGTTAGTAATGGTTCACCCTTGCTATTACCTTTATTGATTGTTGCTTTGTTGTTCAGAGTCATCACACGGGATAAGTGGTGGCCATAGATCGACGTGATGGAGGTCACTATGTGCTAGAACACAACATCCCAACTTTGTCTCCCCTCTTCAGACTTGTCAGCTTCACAGCTCATTTGATGTGTGACACTCTCGATTAGGCTATGTCTCTCCTCATATTGTATCTTTTTTAGGTCATCAATGTCATATTTTACGTACTTCTTCAGTCCTTGCCCCTTATCTTTGTCATGAGCCTGAAGCTCCCCTTTCTCCCTCTACTTGTTATGCTCCTCCAATCTTATCTTCTACCCCATATCCCCTCCTCTTGAGGATGTACATTTGGATACTTTTGTAGTCCCTACCTCTCCTGTTGTGGTCGGCTCGCATCTCTTGATTACTTGTGCCAAGACTTGAGTGTTTCATCCTTGTATTTTTGCTAATTAGTTTGATGTTATTCCTACTGACTTTCTTTCTGCTCTTATGTCTTACCATTGAGCTATTTCTTAGTCAGATGAAGTATGATTATTGTTACCCATGCTCAACTTTTGGATAGGAGGCCCGTCAGTACTCCTAATATCTCAACTCTTATGGTTACCCTCTTGCTGATCTGACTATGTATCACTATATTTTGGTTGCTCTGTAGTATCTCGCTATTAGTCGTCCGGATCTCTTCTGTTCTACGAACTGGTTAGCCAGTTTATGCACGCCCCACTTATCTTCATATTCAGACCGTCATAGAATTTTTTGCTATCTGAAAGTTACCCTCTCGATAGGTCTTTGTTTTCATGCTTCTTATTATTACAGTTTTATGACTACTTATTCTGGTGTTGATTGAACTGGATGACCTAATACGCATCATTCTACCTCGATTTTTTTCTATTTTTCTAGGTGATAATATCATCTGTTAAAGTGCACGCAAGAAAAAAAATCATCTCCCGCTCCAATTGTGAGTCTGATTATGCTCTTGCTACTACTGATGTTGAGGTGCTCTAACTCACTCACTTACTTCATGATCTTGGTGTTGCTTTGCCTCACCCTCCGGTGCTTTTGTGTGATAACAATAGTGCTATCTTTTTTAGCACGAATCGAGTTGCCCATAAATGGGCTGAGAAGGTTGGAAGAACCTCAAGATTTGGTGATTAGGAATGAAGAACTAGAAGAATTTGGAGAATGTTTGAAATTAACTTTGTTTCTCAGTGATTTCATTTGGACATTTTTACATGTTTAAATAGATACAAAGATTGATAAAATCTAGTCTAATTGTACTTAGCTATGCCTAGACTAGGTGAGTTGTTGGTATGAAGATGGTTTACAAATATTGAGACAATCTTAGCTATGTTCTGCAATAGTGCGGTTATCTCCCTCAACACCCTCCACAAGATGAGCATGGGGCTATGGTACACGTGAAGCTTGGACCGGAAGAAAGCAAAAACCTCATGACCCAAACTCTTGATGAAAACGTCAGCAAGTTTGAGATGAGAAGGAATGAACTGTAGAATTAATCCAATTCAACATGCTTTGCCCGCTTCTGAGAGATGGGGTTAGAGCCAAGGAATATGGCACTCTTGCTATCACTGAGCAATAAAAGAAGGTGAACCATAGGAACGTTCGAATCCTGAAGAAGATGAATGAGCCATAAAGTCTAAACAGAAGCAGTAGCAATAGCATGGTACTTATACTCCCAAATGGACCGAGAGACACTAGGTTGTTTCTTCGCACTCCAAGAAATCAGATTATCCTCTAAAAAGATAGCATGCCCAGAGACCGAACGGCGAGTGTCAGGACAACCAGACCAATTTGCATCAAAGTAGACCAGTAGTAGAAGCAGAGCGACAAAACCGAAGACCAAGGGTGAGAGTACCCTTGATATACCAAAGAAGTCGCTTCACTGCAAGAAAGTGATCCTCAGTGGGTGCATACATAAACTAACTAACGACACCAACAATATAAGAGATTTTAGGGCGAGTGATCGTAAGATACTGAATAGCCCCAGCAAGAGAACGGTATAGGATAGGATCAACAAATGAAGTGCCCGATGCAGAGAGATGCTGAGAAATAACCGTAGGAGTCAAAACAGGCTTGCAGTCCAAAAGCTGAGCTCAAGCAAGCACATCACGAGCATACTTTAACTGGCTGAGAAAAAGACCATCAGTAGTGGGTATAACCTCCAAACCAAGGAAGTAGGAGAGAACCCAAATCCTTAATGGCAAACTCAAAATCAAAACGTCGAATAAATTGCTCCAGAAGAGATAGGTCACTGTCGGTGACAATGATGTCATCCACGTAGAGCCGAAGATAAATAACCTAAGAACCTCTAAAGAAGGGAAGAGCGAAGGATCAACACGACTACAAGAGAATTCCAAAGAAAGAAAAAAGGTACTAAACTGATCAAGCCAGGCACGAGGGGCTTGCCGGCGACCATAGATGGATTTGCACAAGTGACAGACATGATCATGGAAGCGAGGATCCACATAACCAGGGGCATGCTCCATATAAGCATCCTCAATGAGAGTGTCATTCAGAAAGGAATTTTCGGCATCCAGTTGATGAAGAAGTCAAACACGAGAGATAGCATGGGAGATAACTGTACGGACAGTAGCAGCTCTTACCACAAGACTGAAGGTTGCAAAATAATCCAAACCGCATACCTAAGAAAAACCTTGAGCCACAAGACGGGCTTTGAGATGCTCAATAGAATCATCTGGGAGATACTTGTTCCGAAAGACCCATTTTGAACCAACAACATTGGAGTGATAGGGTCGAGAGACAAGAACCCAAGTTTGATTGGCCTGCAAGGCAATGATGTCATCATCCATGGCGGCGATCCACGCAGGATCTTTGGCAGCAAATTTGAAGCCACGAAGCTCCAAAGTGGTAACCAAGGCAGAAAGAAGAGGAGTGAGAGCAATTATACCAACATCAACAATGTGGTGAGAGAGAAAGACCCCAGCCTTGGCCCGAGTGACCATGGGATGAGTGTTCGAGATTTGGGAAGGTATAGGCAATGGCCTGGCCTGTGGAGTAAATGTATCAGGACATGGAAGAGAGGGCGTATCTAGAACGGACAGGGATGACCTAGGAGGACAAACTGTTAGTGTTATGTCCTAAGGCCAATCACCTTATGCCTATGTATTAACACTTTAATGTTGTATATATGATTGTAGCAACCTTCACTACTTGTTTATTTATAACATATAAAA
>JAOWBN010016948.1:0-10770 GCA_028565015.1 Pinguicula moranensis
GTCTATTTCTTAGACTTGAAAATTGATGAATGTACCTCCAGAATTTAGAAGGATTTTTGAACCCTTTTGATTGAACTCGGTCATTGTGTTCTATTATTTTTTTTAGGTAATCATTCTGTACTTCATTACATTTTTATGTGTTCCTTATCATAAGCCTCTTGGCGGAATTCGCGGATTCTGCATCCGTCCGCTTCAGCAAAATTAGGCAAAATTCGCGAATTTCGCATCCGCCCGCAAAATTACGCGGAGTGGGCGGATGCGGAATACTGATCATCGCGGGCGAATACGGAACCGAAAAATCGATTCAGCATCCTTCTCGGGCGAAACGCGGAATGGGCGGTTCCGCCCATTCCGCTACCCAGGGCTAGTGCACACGAACCCACTAATGCCGAGGAATTATGCATGTGCCCATCTTGCCACTTTTCAACCAGAACCCAAATGACGCATGTACCCTTGCCACTCGTCAATCAACCACCACTAGGATTGCTTATATAAGGAGTTCTGGACTGGCAAGATAGAAAAAGAGATTCATATTGTGAAAGGGTTCCATCTCCTACCTTCTTCTAATACTTTGTTCATCCATCGATCACCATGATGAAGATCGGTCCTGTTGGAACCCCGGGGGATGTGGCTCAATGGAATGAATATTGTTGTGGCAAAATCGTTCGTATATTTATTTTTTTCGGTAGGTAAAAAAATTTATTCCACAGCCAAATAACTGGCAAACTATACAAAATTACATCACCTACGATTGTAGGACCAGAGAAATCAATCTCTCTGTCAAAATCTACAACATTTCACATATTATATCAGAATAGTATTGTACAACATTATTGAGGACATTAAAGACACTTTTTCGGGTGTTTCACTCCTACCATAAGAGTAGGGATTTTGTTGTCAGGCCACAAAACATACCCGAGTTGGATTCTTACCCAACATCGAATATGTTAATTGTTACACCCCAGAGCGGAATTAACCACTGCTGAGGCTGCGGTCGAACCCAGTTTAAGTGGAACGTGGATATCTTTAACAGATCCATTTCCTATCTTTCAGCTCAGATTAGAGCACCAGCTGACAACCCCCGTTACGCCGCGCTTTAACTCCTAGCCCTTAGATAAGACAGAGTAGTCTTAGTAGCAGTAGGATTAGCCAGTCACCAATGCATGTACCTCTGATTTTCATATTTGCTGCGGTTAGCCAGCACCATACAGTCAGTTTCACCTCCTCCACATCTTGCACCATACCTGTCTCCCAGATCAAAACGTATGGCATTACGGTCCTTCCATATTGTCCATATCAGCCTGCCAAACCGATTCCCAAATCACTTCCCCCTACTTACCTCGTAATAGACTCATATGACTGCCGTTCTTGCATTTTTGCAGAAACTAGACTTTCCAAGTCAAAACCAATCATATATTTATTAACCATTATAGGGAAATCAAATCCCTTCTATGAACAGAATGGAGCTCTCGTGACGTCTGAATGGCATGGCGTCAATGATGGATTCAAATTTGACATTGTAAGATTAAACCACCTCTCTAGCTATTTAGGTTAATCTTTGTGTTTGTCATAAAAATTATGTCCTATATTGCAGGTGGAATTCAAGCAATAGTTCTCTTTGCGGATCATCTTTGCAATTGCAATTTTTTCTTTAATTACAATGGAATATTTACCAAGATTTTCATAATTTAAAAATATTTACCAAGATTTAGGAATTTCTCCCAACTTCCACAGGAACAACAATAGTTCTTGTGGGGATGAGTATTGATGCTATAAAATGCACAAATTTGCCTACCTAAGGAAAACTACATACAGTCTTGTCGGGATGAGCATAAGGAAAAATATGAACTTTAGAAAGATGTGGTCGAGGAAGGATGACTCCCAACGGAATGTGCCTTAACTTTCTAATTAGCCATATCCCTTTGGTTTGGCCTACCAATCATTCTTGCAGCCCAGTTAAATAAATCAAAACATGTTCTGTTGTCTAGGTTTAGTATGGGATGTAACAAAACCAGCACCAAAACCCTAGCGCCGCCTACCCGCCATATCGAGCGTCCTCTTCGCTCCACCTGAAGAGGCCCACCATCTCTTTCCAGTCCACTAATGGCTAGACTTCGATTTCAGTACGAAGAAAATGGAGCTCTCGTGATGTATGACTGGCATGGACCGAAAACCACCAACAAATTTGATATTCTAAGATCGAATCATGCCTCTAGCTTTGTATGACAATCTTTTGTATGTCATTAAAAATAAGTCCTGAAAATGAAGGTGACATCTCATATTGTAGGTGGAATTGAACAACCCGGCCGAATACATTACAGGAAATAACATTTATTTCAAAAACTAGACGATACGGCCCTTTTGGCAGTTTTACTATCAACCACAACAAATTTGCTTTCGACGGAGCCGCAATTTTGGTGGGTTTTATGGCAGTACCGATTACAACGGCATTTCTTCTTTAGGAATTTCTTTGAAGCAAATCACTGCCTTTACAAGCACTGTTCTTAACAATGTTGTTGTTCCCAAAGAGGAGGGTGGAAGTTCGGCAAAAAGGAAATTAACTTCAATAATAGAATAATTCGTTCTTTGTAGGTCATTTTACAAATATCCTTAGCCCATTAGTTTGCTTGTATTAATAGATTGCCAACTCTTTGAGGTGTATTTTTGGGATTTGGTTTAGGTGAAACTTCTACAAAAAAAATTTAGGTTATAGATCTAGTAGAATTAACAAATAAACTAAAGAATATTTGAAAAACAGTAAATATAAAACGATTTTAAGGCCCGTGGTTCGTCAGATTTATAGATTTTAGGTCATTTACATTAAGCTCCAGAAAATTGATGCTCTCGTAGCTCTTATTCCTCCTCCAAATGTTGCCAAACAATTTGCAGGTACAGCTCTTATCGTAGAGATCACAGAACAACATATCTTATCCCACAAAATTAGCAAAACGGGTGCCATAATAGAGAGTGCAACAAGTCACTCAACAATACACTTCAAACAATCGTTAAAGTAATAAATCAGAAGAAAACCAAATGTTTTCACCAGAGAAGTTGAGAGAGAGTCTCAAGAATATCGAAAAATCTGAGATGAAAAAGTTCAAAGTGTCGATGCCTGATTTCCGGGTTATTATATCTCAGACATTAATTATTGACTGTGGGATTGAGATAAATCAACGAACACGATCCAGTCTTCATAAGAATAAGATTCCAGCCATTGGAAACGATCAAGATCGCACTTCGTCCACCGCTTAATTGTAGTCGTTGGATAAAAGTTAGTCAGCGAATGGCTTAGATTGAGTCGATTGTTGGGCTCCAACTTCTCCAGGAAGTTTCATGCGTAGGCCGTTGGATCATAAAGGGACGGACAGGTGAGATTAAGCTGACTATTTGACTTCAGCTTCTTTAAGAAGCTTTGCATATTATCTGTTAGATCAAAACAAAATAAACGGATAGGATTAAACTGGTTTAGTTACGTGGATCATGAATTACACTCATTAGATTTTAGTAGCAATAGACGGCCGGGATTATAACATTTTAACAAGTTCTCAACAATTGATCAGATACAATACACGACTCAGATTAAATCACTTAAGTAGAAAGTTTTCGGTAACTTCACTCCAACATTCTTCACCTTTAAGTTACCAAAACTCCTAGGTGCACCATAAAAGCTACAAGACCACCAATTTCCTTCATCATACAAAACATTCCTGCAAAAACAAAGTCAGTGCATCCAAGTAATTTCAATATACCATCTTTCAGTTTAAACACCCACTTTAAGCGTACAATTTTTTGGCTTAGGTGTTTGTTCCCACAATTGAATTTTACTCAAAGATTTCATTTCTTCTAACACAACTAATTTCCATTGTTCAGAGTTCACACATAATAACAGAATGACAATTGTCATATTGAGAGACAAGCAATTTTTCACCAACTGCAAACACATTGTCAATTAATTCAGAAAAATCAGTAATATTAGCAAAAAGTTTCCTAGTTCTAACATCTTTATTTAAGGTAATTGAATAAGGAGTTTTTGGGACTGTTCAATTGAACTGTCTAACGGAGCAAAATGGGAATCTGGCCAGTTTGAATCTGGTCAAGTTTGGAGGAATCCTGATTTTCTTCAGGTTCCTCAACAGATCCTTGTGAAAGGATATCTTTGTTAGCTCCACCTTAATAGGAGTGTTCCCAAAAAGGACTTCAAGCCAAACAACAATTCGGAATGAACTGGAACTTGATTTAAGATTTAGAATTACAAAAGAAGGACTTCTAGGGAATTGAAATTTCAAACTCGTAAGACTCCTTGGTCTAATAGGACTACTACTTTGATCCAACAACTAAATATAAACTCAAACTCAAGAATTCTATGGCCTCAAGGATTGTAAGACACCAAGAACTCAACTGGAATAGATCACTTGCTGGTTATACCAAAAAATTTGATTTACCACTATTTTGGGCCTGAATATATATTTTTTGAATCAGCCTTGCTTCGGCTTTTTTGGAAAATCAGCAAGTTTATAACTCAAAAATTGAAGAACAATACGAAAAGTAAAGATAAAGTATCAAGCAATTTCGACCTCGAAGCTACAATGAGTTAAGCAAACTGAACGTTGAATGATAGGGGCAAAAATATCCTAACCTGGCTCTGATACCAACTGATATGAACCTTTGCCGAACTTATGACAAAACTCCACACCCAATTCAGTAATTAAAAAACACACGATCAAAAGAGATGTATTTGTTGTACTTGTGAAACTTATTTCAACCAACGAAAATTCACGAAAATTGTAGCAAAAAATGCTACCAAATAATCCTTTGAAGATAACTTATATCAACCAAGAATTAAAGATAAATTCTTATGAAACTCGACGCCAATTGACAAGATTAAATGTGAACCACTCCTTAAAAACCTTAATCCTAAGGTATTCAGTTTGTAGCTCACATTTCTATTTAAGCATTTTATCTTCTTTTCCTCAAGCCCGTGTGGGACAACACCACCGCTCAAGTTCAACTAAGCATGCCCTGTTGAGACTTGTATTATATGCTTGTACCTTACAATAAACACTTTCATGCTCACAGGTCCATATTTCATATGGTCGGGCTAATGCAGTTGTGGGTTTCAGAAGCCCTTGTATCATTATTTAGGGTTGTGAAGTTCCAACCTGTCTCTGATATCATGACAAGATTAAATGTGAATCACTCCTTAAAAACCTTAGTCCCAAGGTATTCAGTTTGTAAATCACATTTCTATTCAAGTACTTTATCTTCTTTTCCTCAAACCCCTGTGGGATAACACCACTTAACCTAAGAGAAAAGATACGTCGAAAAAATTGGTTTAAAACCAAAAGGGAATACAATCTCACATAAAAATGCATAAAACTTGTTGTGTTTTGACAAGGGGCATTCGTCCTCTTTATATAGGAGAGGAGGAACAAATCTAGTGTCCTAGAATGTCTTAAAAATATTTCCTGGTTGATAGGAAAAAAAACTAATTTAGATAATAAAAAATTAAGAAATAACTTAATCTAAATAGTTTTGGATATGAATTAACTAAGACAAGATAAAGTCTTTAAGGCTATTTCCTTATCCAACTTGATTTTGTCCCTATCCAACTTGATCTTGTTCACACCATGTCTTTCTTCTAGACATCTTATGGACTTTATTTTCAAATTTGACTGTGGGCTTCAGTTGGGCCTCTTCTTCTTGGATCGTGACATAGATCATGGTTATGGGACAGACTTCTTCAATTGTGAGGCCCATTTAGCACATTTGGGTCATGTGGTCCAAATGTCCCAAATGACATTTCTTTAGCCCATATCTACTTGATGATTCAATTTAAGGTTTTCTTGAACTTTATAGCTCCCATCCTTGTGTTCTGCCCATATATCATGCTCAAATTCCTTATTTGGCTAAGAGTTGGATTAGGATTCTTGTTGGAATAGGACTCCTTTGTGGATTATGACTCTTTGTTGAAATAGGATTCTTTGTCGAGTTAGAACTCCTTGTGGAGCTAGTACTCCCTCCGGGGTTAGGACTCTTTCGAGGATTAAGACTCTTTTGCATTAGCCATGCAACCCTTCAAATGCGTCTTGGGCCTCGAACATCTTCATCAGCCGTAATGGTAGTTTTATGGAAGTACCGATTACAGTGGCATTTCTTCTTCCGGAATTTATTTGAAGTAAATCACTACCTTTCCAGGCACTATTCTTCACAATATTGTTGTTCCTAAAGAAGAGGATGGAAATTAGGCGAGGATGTTTTGGCCATAGTTTGACTTTGTTGTATTTTGCGGTTATCTTCTCAGATCCTGTCTTTTTGAACCTAAGTGTATTCTGACAACGGTCTCTTATTCCACCGCTGATGTTCGACCCGAACACGCTAGTGGTGGAAACTAGCAACGCAACACTCCCTGCTATAGATGGAGAACCTATAGTGGGCACTGACCGTGCGGAATGTTTGAATTCAGTCAAGAACGTTGTCAAAAATTCGGATACTGAACAACAGGGGGTGGTTCCGAATACAGAATGGCAAGTGGTGAAGCCTCGATCTGAATCTCGCAACCGAAAGGTGAGACCTATTCTGGCATTCATAAGTAAACTTTGTTCGGGATTAGTATCCTTCTATTTCAGCAACTTTCCACCAACTTGGACTAATGGGAAAATGTGGCTGTTTTTTCTGGCATCGGCCAGGTAAGTGATGTCCATCTTCCAAAGAACGTTAGTATCACGGGATCTCGTTTTGGATTTGTACGGTTTTTTAAAAGCTCCACCTGCCTTAACCTATTGGAAAAGCTAAACGGAATATGGATTGGATCCTTCCAACTGAGAGTGAGTTTTGCCAGAGACTCTGAAAGAATGAACCCAGTACCTGTGGAATTGGTTAAAGCAAGTAAAGAGGACCTGCCTCCAAAGGATCTCTCTATAATTCAGGATGTTGTGTGCACTTTGAAATTCTCTCTTGATCCCATGGCATCTACTTGATTATCGCGATGCCTAATTGGCATTCCGTCTCTGGTAATAGATTTACAGTAACTTAATTTGGTGCTAAATAAATCAGGATACTCCGATGTTGCTAACGTGCGCATGGAGGGAGGTGAAGTACTACTCAAACTAAAATCAGTTGATGACCAAAATTGCCTCTTCTCGGACAATATCACTTCCGAAAAATTGTCCCTGCACTCACTGCGCCTCTGGCGTCTGCTCAACGGTAAAATGGCTTGCCAGGAGTGGATACTAGTGAGGGGAATGCCATTTCATTGTCGGTACCCAGCTTCTTCGAAGATATTGCTGCTCGGATTGGATCTTTGATCCAGATTGACGAGCGTACATTGAATCTAACCGAACTTCAGTTTTCCCAGTTCTCCCTAGTTCAAACTCCAAGATTAATCAGTCTATAGAGGTCGAGACCGATGAAGACAAGTTCAACGTGCACATAATAGAGGAGCAATCCCATGGAAACAATGTGTGGAGGTCCCATGTTCTAACGAGTGGTGTACATTCTCCAAATACGGAGTTATGGCCGCCCCTATGACGGAATGTTCTGGGCAAGAGTATCTGGAAACCGGTGAAAGAACAAAACAAAGAACCACAATCCACTCTCGATGGTAGAGAACACATCACCGTCGGCTCGACTTCAGAAGACCCCTCTTCTGGATCGCCGTTGACACCAACGAATAGTCAACATTTGGCACAAGGCCCGACCCATGACACAATGGTAACTCGCCTTGACTAACGCGCGGTGCAAGGAAGAGGGACAAAATTCAGGCATATCTAATCTATCAGCTATAACTGATTCTACCTCTGTCAAACTGTAGGACTCTACGCACTCTAATGAGGAAAGAGTGGTTGACTCGGGTAATCGACTAGAGCAACAGGACAAGGAAATCAAGACAAACCAAGTCAATACAGTAAATAAATCTCTAGAGGCGATTCCTAGCCAGTCAGCGGGCCCACTAGAATTTCTGAAATGATTTACAGCATTGAGTAGGAGTCCAATAGGCAAGGCCCACGAAGGTAAGCTCAGGGCCTTATTAACGAGCAATCACTCAAAACTGGGGCTATCTCCTTTAAAAACTGAAGACGAGATTCTGGGTGGGGGAATGCCGGCTACCAACTCCAACGTAGAGAGTTCCCATACCTTGGGTGAGTCCCAAGATCCCTTTGGGTTGATGCCATATATTGAATTATCTCGAGCATCTCTTAAAGCCAAAACTTCTAGGCGTCTTTTGCTGACTGAATTAGCTCAAAGCGCTGCTAATAGACTATATGAGCACTCCTTGAAGATCAGAGAATGTCAGGCAAATATATTGCACAAACTTTCGGAAGGTATCAACTCTATCTCCTCAAGATTTGAAGTTGAAGCTATCATCAATTTGGCAGTGGATTTGGGAGTATCCCCAAATTCTTCTACAGAAGACCTAGTTCAACATATTGTACAGATGGAGGTAAGGGATAGCAAAGGGGCTAGCAGTGGGAAGAAAGAAAGATAAAAGAAGAGTAAATCTCCCAAGAAATAGATGCGAATTATATCCTTTAATATTAGAGGTCTCGGGATCCCTAAAAAAAATAGAGATAAAAGAGCAAGTTAGAAAGCAACGAGTGAACCTTATCTGTATCCAGGAGTCAAAATTAAGCACGATTAACAGAAGTATTTGTAGGAGGTTATGGCCAAATGACAAGTTCGATTGGTGTTGTAGAGAGACAGTTGGGAGCGTGGGCGGTATGATAAGTTTATGGCAGAAGGAGATCTTTAAACTCACGCACTCCTTCTCAGATAATGGCTTCCTTGTCCTAACAAGCTTATGGGGGTTTGAAGATATCTTGGTAAACATTGTCAACGTCTATGCGCCAGGCACTTCCAACGGGAAATGATCTTTATGAAGGAAATTAAGTGGTATTTTGGGTAAGAATGCTGCTAGTAGATGTTGTATTGTAGGAGATTTCAACTCAATATGATCAACAGACGAGAAAAGTAGTGACATCCCTGCTTCTCTATCAGAAATGGCAGGTTTTAACCACTTCATTATGGTTAACAATTTGATAGATTTACCTATGCAGCATAAACGTTTTACTTGTATATCTAGAGGAGGCTTGTGCTACTCTAGATTAGACAGGTTTCTGCTAACTGAGGAGTGGATTCACACATGGCCTAATATATATCAGTTTGGTCTGGACAGATCTGTCTCAGACCACAGACAAATCTTACTCAAAACAGAGGAGGTAAACTGGGGGCCAAAGGTATTTAGGACTTTAAACTGCTGGGAAAACGAGGCTGGTTTCATATAGTTCGTTAAGCAGGAATGGTCTGCTCTAGTAGTCCACGAATACAAAAGTTATGTGTTGATTGAGAAGTTAAAGTAACTGCGAAACAAGCTGAGCTCCTGGAATAAGGCTGTCTTCGGCTCAATCCACAGGCGATCAAACGATTTAAAAGCCCAACTCAGTTTCTTAGACGATAGGATAGAACATGGATTAACCTCAGACAGTGAGAAACTTTGAAGGTACGAGATTTGGAATGATCTGCAACGATCTTTGCAAAACCAAGAGAGTTTATATATGCAAAAGGCAAGATCTCGTTGGATCAAAGAAGGAGATAGAAACTCCAAATTCTTTCGTTCTAGATTGATGAGCAACAGACGTATAAACAGTATCCGAGGTCTGTACCTTGAGGGACTTGGACCACGGATGTTAGGGAGGTAAAGTTTGGCATCACAAAGCATTTCTCCAACCATTTTGCGGTAGAAAATTGGACTAGACCTTCGTTGGATCTTCCAGCTCATACTAGACTGTCTGACCTGGACAATCAATATATGATTTTTGAATTTACAGAACTTGAGATCAAGGAGGTTTTATGGAGCTGTGGTGTATCTAAAAGCCCCAGCCCGGACGGATGCAACTTCAACTTCATCCAAAAACAATGGGACACCCTAAAAATGGACTTTATCTCCTTTATACGTGAATTCTATAGGAATGGGAAGTTGTCTAAAGGAATGACCTCTACATTCATAGTGCATGCGCCTAAAATATCAAACCTGGTACAGTTAGATCACTCCGGCCTATATCCTTGGTAGGCTATGGATATAAGGTTCTATCTAAACTGTTGGCTTCTTAGATGAAGAACGTGATGCATAAAATCATTGCAAAAAATCAAACTACTTTTATAGCAGGTAGACAAATTCTAGATGGTATTCTAGTCGCAAATGAAGCAATACATTCCATCAAAAGGTCCAAAAAGGCTGCTGTCATTATGAAAGTGGATTTCTCGAAAACCTTTGATTCTATAGATTGGGCTTTCCTACTGGGTATGCTACGCAAGATGGTTTTATGTTCTATATGGATCGAATGGATAAAATAATGCATTACAACTCTGCACGCTGCTGTTCTAGTCAATGGAAGCAGTGCTGGTGAATTAAAAATCAACCGAGGAATACGACAAGGAGATCCTTTATCTCCATTTTTATTCTTGGTGGTTGTGGAGGGACTCAGCCTGCTGATTAATAGAGCTACCGAGTTATCAAAGCTCTCTGGGATCAAAGTAGGTAACGTGCTTTTATCACACTTGCAATATGTCGATGATACAATTGTAAAATGCTATATCGAGAGAAACGTACGAAAATACTCTGATTCTTATATCTTATATTGAGTTACACTGATACAAGTAGTTTGTATTTATAATCAAACGAACGCATGCACAAAACATAAACCATAAATGTCGCCGTTTTACTTTCATCTTTTTTATCACGCGTGCCGGATGCTTTTCTTCTTTTCTACTTCT
>JAOWBN010016959.1:0-10769 GCA_028565015.1 Pinguicula moranensis
TCTGCAGCCAGTTCTTCAAATAAGATCTGAAGGTGTGGACGGAGGAACTGTGCCCAGTTACCCTGGTGGGGGTATGGAGATAGTAGCTTGGGCCACATATCTCGAACTGTGATGTCCTTGTTAGCAACAATGTTGAAGAGAGAAGGGAACTGTGATGCAATGGTGCTCATACCGAACCATATGTCGAGCCAGAACCGAGTCTTGGAGCCATCCCCAAATATCCGAGATAAATGCATAGAGAACCAGCTGTGAGGGGAAAGTTCCTGTCTGAGGTCATTCCACCATTTGGTAGACTTGCGAACCTTCGGGAATGAGCCCCAATCACCGTGGGGGTATAGGCGGAGATACTTGGACCGGATGACTTCCTGCCAAGGTCCATGAAACTCAGTGCGAAGTCTCCAGCCCCATTTGCCAAGGAGCGCCAGGTTAAAGACCCGTAAATCAAGGAGGCCGAGACCCCCTGCCTCCTTGGGGAGACAGAGGTCTTGCCACTTGATCCAACGGATGGGGGTGCCTGATGAGTAGCTGGAACTCCATATAAAGTCACGACAGATACCCGTGATGTCTTTGATCACCGAGACAGGGGCCTTGTAGATGGAAAAGTGGTAGACCGGAATGCTGCATAGGACGCTTCTGACCAAGGTCACCTTACCTGCAAAAGATAGGAATTTATTAGTCCAGAGTAAGGTTTTAGTCCGAATTACCTCAGTGAGAGTGCTCCAGCTTCTCCGTAGCCCCGGGTTGCATCCAATCTGGACGCCTAGATACTTGAAAGGAGCGGACATCAAAGGACAATTAAGGATAGTGGAGAGCAGGAGCTCTTCTTGAGAGGTCATGTTGATGCATAGTAAGCTGCTTTTCTGAAAGTTGATTCGAAGGCCAGAAGCAAGTTCATAGAGGCGAAGAATGGCCTTCATAGTGAGGACATTGATGACCGTCCCAACCCCGAAGAATAGTGTATCATCAGCATATAGGGAATGGGTATATGTCTGCCTCCCACATCGAATCCCGGTAAGTCTTCCTAGGGTTTTCGCCCGAGAAATCAGCATATTGAGGCCTTCCGTAGCAATGACAAATAAGAGTGGGGAGAGGGGGTCTCCCTGCCTTACACCTCGTCTGAAATCGAAGATACCGGTTGGGGAACCATTGATCAGGACAACTCCTGAAGCTGTCGAGATGCATGTACGTATCCATCGGATCCATTTGGCCCCGAATCCAAGTAACTTCATCATATGGCATAAGAAGTCCCAGTTTATCGAGTCGAAGGCCTTTGCAAAATCAACTTTTAGGAATATAGCCTTTTCCTTCGATTGCCGAGCATGATGTAAGAGTTCATTAGCCAGAATAATACCATCCTGAATGTGTCTGCCCTTGATAAAGGCAAGTTGTTCCGGAGAGATCAGTTTGTCAATAACCATGCGGAGACGGTTGGATAGCAACTTAGCTAGGAGTTTGTAAGCGCTACCAATCAGAGATATAGGTCGGTAATGAGATAGCTCAGATGGTGATAGGACCTTTGGGACTAGCACAATAGAAGTAGTGTTCAGAGGTCTGAACATGGAATCCGTTCTATGGAACTCCTGTAAGAATGCAATGTAGCGGTCCTTCACCGAGTCCCAGTTGTCATGTAGGAATGTAAAAGAGATACCATCCGGGCCCGGGCTTCGCTGACCAGAGCATGACCATAGTGTAGAGAATATTTCCTCCTCCGAGAAGGGCGCAGTGAGCATACGGTTATCCGCCTCCGACACCATATTCTTACAAGGCAGGTTAAGAGAGGGCCTGGGAAAATTCTGCTCAAGAAAGTGGTTAGCAAAGTGAGTATGAATACCATGTTTTACCTCATGAACCGCTGTAGTCCATATTCCGTTCAGATGAAGACCACTGATGGAGTTGCGATGGCGCCGGTATTTCACCACAGCATGAAAAAAGGAGGAGTTCGCATCACCATCAGTGATCCAGGCAGCTCTTGATTTTTGACTAAGCAGCGAGATTTGCCGTTTTTTGGCAAGCTTGAGTGCCTGTGTAGTACTGTATCGGAGGCGCTGTTCTTCGGCAGTAAGTGGCCGAACTTCACACACAGAGTCGAGGAGATTGAGCTCGTGCTGAAGTGCTTCAAGATTCCGGTCAACTTGCCCAAAAACAGATCGGTTCCACTCCTGCAATTCAGATCGCAGAGATTTAATGGAAGTGTGCAATATAGAACTACGGGTACCTGAGTGGCTCATGGAGTTCCAGCTGCCTGCGACAAAGTTTCTGAATTCTGGATGCGTATTCCAGCAATTGAGTGTCTGAAAAGGTTTGGCTCCCCAATTTGCAACTGCCGAAGTGAGTAATATGGGGCGATGATCAGCAATGCTCCTTTCTAATGCGCTTTGGACTTGGTTCGGCCAGAGGGTGAGCCAGCGACTAGAAAGTAAAAAGCGATCAAGGCGGCTAGCTCGGAGGCCTCGCCCGTCGAGCCATGTGAAGCGGAAGCGCTGAATTGGAAGGTCTGCAAGTGTGTTATCCGAAATGAAGTTGGAGAAAGCAGTCATAGCAGGAGTTTGAGGACCAGAATAATTCAGCTTTTCTTCGGGACATGTAACCGTGTTGAAGTCTCCCGCAAGGCAGTAAGCTTTTGATGGATTTGCCTGAATGATAGAGGATAATTCATGCCATAGGATCCGCTGCGCCACCGCATCCCCGGATTTGGCATAGACATTTAGAATGATCACGGATTCATTCGTTGCAATCCATGTGCCTTCGATAAGTATCAGATTTGCAAAAGGGACTGTGCGAGTCACTGTAAGCTGTGAAGTGCTCCAAACCGTGAGCAAGCCACCCGCAGAATTTTGGCTCGGACTATATATCCATGAGAACTCCGAATGGCGCCAAAGACCTCTGATTGTGTGATATACGAGAACTTCTTTTTTTGTCTCTTGAAGGCAAAGAACGCTAATATTGTTCGCACAAGCCAGTTTGCAGATAGTTTGGATCTTGCCCGGGCTGGAAAGGCCACAGACATTGATAGAGAGTATATGCATTAAGTCGCGGGTTCAAGAACGATGTCAGATTCAGTGGTATCAGGCGAGTCCTCCATGTGATCCAGCTGTTCAAGCTCCATTAATCTAGCCTTGGTCTGCTCAATGGATTCAGAAGCCGTGATTCCAAGCTCTTCTCCGATGGACCAGGTGAAATCAGCCATGTCATGCGCCGGATCTCTGTTTTTTGGGCCTGATCGTTTAGTCTCAGGTAGCTCAGAGGGATCAACAGAGGGCCTAACTGAATTGTCCAGAATTGTTTCTTTCCGCTTACGAGAGTGGCGAGATTTAGCTTGCTGCACGAGGCTCTGGACACAAGGCCAATTAGGAGGCGGCAAGCTGGTTTCCATAGCATCAACAGAGGGGTAATTCGGAGCCGGTTGCTTATCCAAAAGCGGGGAAAATGTAGAGGCAGGCTGTTTATCTTTTTGGGCAAGTTGAGTCTGAGTCAATTTAGCAAACTGGACAGTCGGTAGGGCAGAGGTAGACGGAGCCAAATCAGAGATCTGAGGTGCCAGAAGCATAAGCGGAGAGTTCTGTGCAATATCCGAAGAGGCAATCTGAACTGCTGATTTTGAGATTACAATTGGCGCTTTCATAGGCTGTGTTTTGGCAGCTAAGATATCTGCATAAGTCGCCTGAGCTGCAGCATCCTTCGGCAGATTGACAGTAAGGTGAACGGAGCGCAGCGACTGGACTGGTTGGATAGCAGGATCACTGACCGGCGCGGCACTGGAGCTTGCTAAGTCTGTTTTAGGAACCCAGATCTTCTCCGGCAGTTTAGAGCTTTGTGGCCGGCGATAGACAGTGTTACGTTTCAATTCGGGGAATTCAGAGTTGCTGCGCGGATTAGACGGAGGTGGCTCGCGGCGTGCATAATGGCGTTCCTCATTCACTTGGACTCGGAACCATTCGTTGCCAATGGTCAGCTTAATGTGCATATCGATAGGGGTCTTCCTTGTGATGCGAACGAGAACTCGGGCACATAGCAGGTTAGTGCGGTCTGCCGTAGCCTTGTCAAGTTTGACAAACTCTCCAATAGAATCCGCAATTTGCTGAAACAAAGCAGGATGCCAGCCGTGAAGAGGGGTTCCGCGGATTTGGAGCCAGATTGTTCTACTGTTTTCATAACGTCCGTGTCGCCAGGGCCGAGCAGACAGAAGGCCAAGGCGCTGGATCAAATCTGGTTCTTCACAAAAACGATTTTGCATCTCTGCATTCGGGTAAGTCAGTAAGACTTCACCCCCTTCAACCAATAGGACCGAACCAGCAGCCAACTGGATCTTGTGTAGATGAGCTCTGAGAAGCTCTGGAGTGTTACCACGTAAGAGTTGAACCAAAACACTATTTGTGAGCCATTTAGTGTGATCCAAAGGGGGGATAAAGCACATAGAAGGGCAATCAGCCATATCATCAGAGGCAGAAGTAGCAAATTCTTGAGGAGCAGATCGTGCAGGCGGATTCTGACCGTTCGGACCTCCGGGATCTGATGCAGCTGCACTAGGGGGGATGAACTTAACCATGAGTTTATGCGCACCCAGCCACACTCCGCGCATAGATCGCTCCAAATCATAGGGATCAATATCACGACCGAAGCGGACAAAAGCATACGCGCGCTGATCCGGAGTAAGTTTAGGCATGAAAGTGTCTTCAAGTGTACCATAACCTGCAAATATCTCCCGGAGATCTGCAACGGAAACTTGGGGGGGAGGTTAGATACAAGAAAAGAATGAGTGTTGCGGCGTAGACTTACAAAATGCGGCGACAGAGGGGGTCTGGCTGCCGGCATCGGAGGGGGGCGTCTGCGGGGGGGAACTTGTTCCCAAGGAGCTTCAGAACTTTCTGCATAGTGTACCGGTTCAGGCGGATGGACATATTCAGAAGCGGCCTTACCTTTCTCCTGGATTTTGCGAAGAGGATCTTGCTGTTCCGGCAGCTGAGCATCCTTAGGCGGAATTGCCGTGGATGGGCCCGAATCTGCGCCGGGAAGAAAAGAAGCAGAAGCCGGCGCAGCCGTTACGTGTTCATCGCTCAACATTTCGCAGTCAGGGGGGTTCCCGGATGTTGCAACACAGGCCCGTTTTTTTCCCAGGAAATCAGTAATGTCGTCATTTTCCTCCTTAGACAGGTTTTGTGTTAGATCCGGAGCCGCCGAAGAAGAAGTATTCAGTTCGCCTTTCTTGGAACGCGACCGCTTGGATTTGAGTCGCTTCTCAGGCTGTTTGGACTTCTTTGAAGACGTAAAACCGTCAAAAGCAACATCCTCCTCCATTCGATCGAGTCTTTGAGAACTCTCCGGCGAAATTTTGTATTTGTCTGAGAGGGCCGGCAGAGCAGTTGCATCGTCGGTCTCGGATTCGTCGGCGGGATCGGCCCAAAAGTTGGAGAATATGCCGTTTGTTTTCGAATTCAGAAGGGCCGGGGCGGAGGATTCTTGTTCTACGAGAAGCAGAGCATCAGCTACAGCTGGTGTGGGCAGTTCAGGTGCGGCGAGGGGGCCTTGCCCCACGAGCGCCGGAACCTCTGCAGGAGCGGTTGGGGGCAGTTTCAGAGGTCCCTCCTCGGCCTCAGGTGCGAGAATAAGTGGCGGGGGGGGGGGGCGCGGTTTCATGAACAGGCGGGATTGCAGCCGTTGCGGCCTGAGTTTCAGCCTCCGAGCACCGTTCCGGCGGAAGTTTGTCGCGTGAAGACGAGGAGCTACAGTGTTGGGCCGAGAGGTTTTCCTCAACGGTAACTTTTGCCGAGTTCATTTTTTCAGTATCTTGGTTGCCCGATGGTAGAGTTCTCATGCTTCTCCAGTCATTCTCAACAGGAGATTTTTTTACCAATATTTTTCATTGATTTTTCTCTTCTTTAATGCTTGATTTGATCACAACTATACATATATAGTTAGTTAATGTGTTTTATTCATAGGTATCCAATATATCTTTCCACCAAAATATTTACAAGTGACTTTAGTTGATGGTCGTACAACATGATTTAGACTTTCAACCATGGTTTGCAAGTTTGTAAATATTCACTTTTTTTCTATTAGTAATAATATTAATTACTAATATTAACTTTTTTTTGGCATTTTCGAACGAGATCTCACTGAATAATTTGGATATGTGTGATATGTGGCATCACCCTTTTTGTTTTATTTTCAAAATTGGATTATTAATTATTTATAATAAATGAACAAAAATTGCTGCCTACTCATCCTCTCAGTCTCACTCTCACTCTCACCTCTGTATATATAATGCGTCGAAGACGACCTGTCCTCCGCCGAAAGTGTTCACCTCCTTCACTATAATTTCCCCATTCTTCTCCCCACAAAACCCAAATTCCAAACAGCATTTTTAGAAATTCAACAATGGGGACCTACTCCAAGACAATGTTTGTTCTGTTCTATTATTCATTTCGTCCGTCGTGAGGTCCTTCTTCACCGGCCGTCACGATAGATGGATTTGTCTGGTTCAGTTTCCATCCAAGAAAGTTCGTCCCAATCACAGGATTGAATCTTATGGAGCAACTCAGGAACTCCCGAAAGCTATGATACAGAAATCCTAGGATGGCTCCCTGTCAAATCTCTTTTGAAATTCAAATCTGTTTCGAAATCATGGCTTCGTCTTATTTATAGTTCTCGCTTTGTGGAGAAATCCACAGTTTTTTTTTTTTTTTTATCTAATTACAGAATTTTAATATCTCCCAGCCTGCCTTATTTTGAGCTCAAGCGCTGTCCAGCCTTTTCATTTATGTCCAAGTCTTGCATTATGGAACCTATCCTGGGAAAGAACTCAACAATTATGTTACACGTACCATGAAGGACATGACAACATATGATATGGAGTATTGGATCTCTTGATCTCAACAATGAAACATATGGATTGGTTGAGCAACCAAGTTGCTGGAATTACTTACCTTAAAGACAATTGTTGTATCCCCTCGTTGGACCTCTCTTCTGTGCATAACTTTATAAATACTTGCGCGGACGTGTGGGTTTTGAGGCAGTCTTGGACTAAATTAATCACCATTCCTTTCTTGGAGGACAGTCCAGTTCCAACAGGAGCATATCAGTTGTATATGCTCCCAAATGGTGAAGTCATATTGATCAACTTCAGCAGTGTTATTACTTACAATCCTGAAACCAGGTCTTTTAGGCATCATCAGCCAAGCTATCTCAAATCAATCCGTGGTGGAGCTGCTATTTATGTTGAGAGTTTGGTTTCACCAGTAATGCTGGAAGGGTGAGAACAAGAATTTGCTTCTCATGATGTTTCTGTGTACAAGTTTGCTCCATCTGTACCAGTAGATTCAGATGTTTTGTCTCATTATACCATTTTAGTTCGTTCCTTGTAACAGATACGATCCATATTAGCAACTTTTGCTCTTTGATGAGCAACATCAAAACTGCCATAAGAACAACTCTAAACATCATTACATTTAGTTGGTTTTACATGTTATAGTAGCAACATTATTCACTGGAGAAACGAGACAAAAAACTCAACCACGAAACAAATTTCACCATGCTTTAGAATTTTCAGAAACTTGGGTTCTCAGCCTTTGATTATGTACAGCATGTTCTAAAAATAATAAACAGCAAATAATATACATGCTTCTTCATCTACAGCACGTTCTAAATATAATAAACAGCAAATATATGTACCGCGCGTGGAGGTGACAATGCTCGATTTATATTCTTGACAGCAGAATCAAGGGGTAAAGGATGAAAGAACATCTTTGCATCTGAAAGCAGATCAAAGGCATTGGGTACACTCAGTCCAAGGGGCTGATTCTTGGATTGTTCTCACTTGCCATTGCCATTCCTGTGCAAAGACAAGTCGGGCACATGACCTGTAAACTAGTTATACATTGGCAATGCTTAGAACATCCAACAATGTATCTTCATATGTTATTTATGGATCAGTACCAAGATACATGCAGTCTTCATTGTATAGTCATATCTTTCAACTGTTTTCGACAATAAGGCAGAATATATGGTATACCCCAATCAACCTGAGCCCAACAATGGCCCAAGAATGAAGGAAAATCTAGCCCAAGTTACACCCAATTTACACAGAATCAAATATTGCTAGAATTATTCAAGGAAGCAATAGTGATTGGTGGAGATGATGTGTCAAGTGCCTTGTGTCACCCAACCAATGAGAAGTAACCAAATGGCAAAAATGAGGTGTCATGTGGCTTGTGTTACCCAACCAATAGAAGGCTGCCACATGGAGGAACAAGTCATTCACATTATCTATAAATAGGCCTCAAGAACATGAAGAAAAAGGAGGGCAAATCCGTCGAGAGAAGAAATAGGAGGAGAGAAAAGAGGAAAAAGGAGGAAAGAGAAGAAATAAGGAGAGAGAAAAGAGGAAAAAGGAGGAAAGAGAAGAAATAAGGAGAAAAGATAGAAAAATACTATAAAAACAATGTTTGTACAAGAAAGGAATTTTTTATCTATACTGAAATAAAGCATCTCCGGCCCCCTCGGCTTTTATATATTTTTATCTATACTGGAGTACCTTTCCTGATCCAGAACAATTCGAACACCTTTGTGTTTACGGTGGTAAAGGCGGCTGCTCTCCACCAGTTAATGTTGAGATTGGCTTAATACGAACAAGAAAGATCCAGAGCTTGGACTCTGGGCACACGCAATATATATTCTGTACAGAAATGGCACAAAAATGTTTAACATAAGTACCTGTACCAAGACAACATCTCTTATCCTCCTGCTGCTTCACATTATTTATCTCCACAACCATCAAAACAGATATCACTCCAACTACTCCCCGAGAACGATGCCACAATTGGATCAATTTATTCTAAATTATGGCATCAGCATGACAATTTTAGCCAAGCATTAGTTATAGCAAGGAAATGCATCAAGCAAATGCCGGACATTCATTTCAGAATCCTGGAAATGAATTGAAATACAAGACCTTGAAATCAACTTGAATCAGTATGCACAAATAAGTCAACATAAACTATTATCAAGTCTTATTCAGGTTGCATGGCAGCAGAAAACTGGAATCAGTAGCTAGCAAACTAATTCATTGTACCCAGTATATTCTCAACTAAGTTGGGGTTTGGGGGGTCAGATGTACGCGGCCTTACCCTTGTAATTATACAAAGAGACCATTTCCGTTGCAACCCAATATGCATTGCGTCATTTGATATATTGAGTTCCAACAACTTCACTAAATAGAAGCACTGGAATTTAATAGAGCCATTTTGCTCTAGTCCATATTGTGAGCTTCACTCAGAGACAAACCCAACATTTTTAGATGCTGCAACATTGGGACATGGGAGGGTTTATAAATTAGAAATTAAGGTGTGTTTATTTTTTTTAGGCAATTAATTCAGGTGTGCTTATGGATGAACTTTCACATAATCTAGCCGTGTTAAAAAGATTCGTATGGCACGTTGTATTTCCTGAGTATTGTCAATTATCATAATATATTTTTGTTAATGATTGTGCTACAATCTACTGTTGTTGGACTACCTAACTCAGTACTGATTGCAGCAGAGGTGCCTTTAATGTGATTGCAAATTGTCCGAATGATCTGATATGCATAAAGGTGTTGCCCTGTTCAACCAAAAACCTTCGAAGGGCGTTGAGTTCTTAATTAGCACAAAGAAAGTCGGTATCTCCCCTAAAGAAGTGGCCCTTTTTTCTGTAGAATACTTCTGTCCTAAATGAAAAGCATGATTGGGGATTATTTTTGGGAAAGAGGAATTTCCCATGAAAGTCATGCATGCTTATGTAGATTCCTTCGATTTCGGGAAAATGGGATTTGGCGAGCCTATCATATGCTTTCTTAGAGGATTCGGGTTACCTGGAGAAGCCCAAAAGATTGACCGAAGAATGGAAAAACTGCCTAAACAAACTGCTTGGCTTGGATGGTATTTTGAATCTTGTTCGGAAGCAAGCAAGAAACCATTGGGTGCAAATGTATACATAATTAGGCATATCCAAGAGCAGTTTAAAGGGAAATTTTCAAAGTCATAGTAAGATCAAGCTTTCATAGAGCAGCTTTTTTGTTTTTTTGATAAGTTATGTTTTTTATTTCTGTGTAAATAACCATGATCAAGTACATTTTGCAAAGGAAAATCCCTAGACATTCGGGATATCATCGTAGAATGAACTAACACATAGTCTTCGGTTTCGAATCCAGTCAGATATAGTAATAGCTGTTGGCGGCCTCACAAATGCTGTATGCCAATACCAAGTTTGGACTTGGATTCTTTCCAAAAGCACATCCAAAGCAAGATTTTTATTTTGGAATGTCACCTCATTCCGAACCTTCCATAAAATCCATATTGTGCAATGCCAAATGGACATCCAGAGCTATTTCATCGTGCGATGTGGAGCGCACCCCATGTGTACCTGAAAGTGATTTAGTGGGTGCTCATGTCCCACAAAATCATAACCCAACCACTCATATACAGAGGACCACACGGCATATGTGCACGTGCAGGTACAAAATAAATACTGACAGTCTTCTATTTCAAGCATACAGAAATAAAATAGACGTTCCTGAGTAGAAAAAGATACCCCACGGATCAGAAGATTATTCACAGTAGGTCATCTCAATTGGATCAGCTTCCAACAAAAGACTGATACCTTGAATGGTGTAGAATTTCCCCATATATGCATTAAGGTTGGAGTCGCAGGCATCAAAACATTCGAACAATCCGAGATCATCGCCATGTACCCACTCCGCACAGTGTATACACTTGAGATCACATCCAGCCATATCC
>JAOWBN010016970.1:0-10768 GCA_028565015.1 Pinguicula moranensis
TCAATTTTTCGATCCTTTCTTTTGAACCACCAATATTGGTATTGGGTTTAGTCACAAGTTGGCTAGGTTCATATCACCTAGGACTATTGTTTTTTATAGGGATACAAAATTCTTGAGTTAATTTTTAAAAACTTTGTGGTCTAAGTTAGAGAATAAGCTATTGTTTTCAACTACTTGTCATCCCCTAACTGATGGACAAATTGAAGTTGTCAATAGAACCTTAGGGACTTTCCTGCGTGTAATCATATCTAAGAACTTGAAAACTTGGAAAGAATGTTTACTACATGTTGAATTTGCATATAATAGAGGTATTCATTCAGCTACACAATATTCACCATTTGAACTTGTTTATGGTTTCAATCTTTTATCTCAAATGGATTTAACTCCTTTACCTTTGAGTGAGAGATTAAATTTAGATGGAAAGAAGAAAGATGAACTTGTGAAGACCATTCATGAGAAGGAACGAACTAATATTGAAAAGAAAACATCTCATACACCAAACAGGTCAACAACGGTCAAAAGAAGGTGATTTTCGAACCAAGTGACTGGCTATGGCTATATCTAAGGAAGGAAGGTTTCCAGAAAATTGAAAATAAAGCTCAAGCCAAGAGAAGACGGACCATTCCAAGTGGTTACAAGGATTAATGAAAATGCCTATAAATTGGATCTACCTTGTGAGCATAATGTTAGTGCTACTTTCAATGTTGCTAACTTACTTCTCTGTTGATGTAGGTGATGATTTAAGAACAAATCATTTTCAAGAATGAGATAATGATGCAACTCAAGTTGCACCTAAACTTACTAATGGCGTGGACCAAGAAGATGTGCAAATGGAGCCTCGTGGAGAGCCCAAGGATGGTGAACTGGTGGCTGAACGATGTGAACCCATGAGGGTTCAAGAAGGCCCAATTACATGTCCCAGATCCAAGAAATTCAAAGAGACATTGAATTTGATGATCCAGGAAGTTTGGGCTCGAAAAGAAGGAAATGGACCACAAGGTCGGGTCTCACGGCCCATTTGAAGAAGCCAACCCATTACCATGATTCAAATCATGGCCCAAGATGAAAGTTCAACATAGAAGTGCACGTGTGGAGTGAGTGCATGTGTGGAATGAAGAGTTTATGGGATTTGTTCTTTTCTAAACTATGTTTGTTCCTATCTAAACTAGATTTGTTCTTATCTAAACTAAGTTTGTTCCTACCTAAACTAGGCTCTTTCCTATCAATTAGGAAACATTTTTGAGATAATTAGGACACCTAGAATTCGTCATCTACTCCTATATAGAGAAAGCGAATGCCCCATGTAAGAGGAGAAAAAGTTTTATGAAGCTGTATATTTTTACGTATTGTGAGATTGTATTCTCTTTTGGTTTTAAACCTTTCTTTGACTTTTCTTTTCTTTTCAGGTTAAGTGGCATCGTTTTAAAGAACTTATCCTTAATTCTTGGTTAGCCCAAATTGTTTTCAGGAGATTATTTGGTGGCATTCTTGATTGCAATTTTTTGTGACTTTTCGTTCAGGCGAAAGTACAACAAATTCATCCCTTTTAGATCTTATTTTTGAATCTTGAATTGATGTGAGGTTTTGCCACAAGTTCAACAAGGATTATTTGGTGGCATTCTTGATTTGGCAACTTGTTGCAAACATCCAAATCCTTTTTTTGGGATTTTTGAACTAGTGGAATTTAGTTAATCGTACTTTTTTAGGATGTAAGAAAGATTCATTGTTGTTAAAAGCTATTTGAAAAAATGTTTCTCTCTCTACCAATTTTGCTCTGACTACTCTCTAAAATTAACACTACGAGATGACATCTTCATCCGTCGTCAGTTCGAGCCTGAAGTTAGTTATCGAGAGTCTAATGTGGATTTGATTTAGGAGTGTGAGATACAGTCTAAAAGTTGTTGCGTGCCCTTCCTACTGAGTTTAAGGATGGACACAAAGAAGGGAAAACAAGCAATACCACATATTCAAATGATGAGGAATGGATTCTGGTCAAAAGCCCAACCAGGAAAGTGGTAGTTCTCTAGGGAGGATGAAGTAGCTGTTTGCCTTTGTATTGAAGCTTCGTGCAAACTCGGTATCCTACTACTTCACCAAATTCCCTCCCTCTTGGTCAAAAGATGAGAGGAAATTGGTATTTTTGGCCTTTGGTCAGGTGTTAGATGTGCACCTTCCTCTGCAGCCGTGGATCAAAATACTTTGGCAAAGTTGAATGAGATCAGGGTGGGACCCTTCAAATTATGGGCCTGCATTAGCTACAGTAGAACCCAAAGTTAATGGCCATATATCAGTCACAGAGGACTCGCACAAAGCGGAACTTGTGGTATCATTGAATGAAGCCATCTCTATAAATTTTAGGCCTGGCCATAATAAAATGAGTTGTTTGGACAACTGTTTAGTAGGATTTCCTAGGCCTATCTTTAATTAGGCACTATTAACTCGTGCTTAAAAGAATCTGGATATGAAGGTAATTATGGAGCGAGATTGAAGGGGGTACTAGCTAAAGTTGTTGAATGATGCTCAGACTGTTAGGAAACTCGGTCTACACTCCCTTTGTCCTTGGAGAATGGTGGGAGGTAAACTAGCCCGTCCAACATGGATTCTTATTAAAGGAACCCTCTACACTGCTGGTGTAAGGAGTTCTTCGAAGTAATATCCAACAACTTGGGTTATTTGATTCATATAGATGTGCGAACGTTGATCCTCTCATAGATGCATTTTTTGCAGAATGCATATTCTTACTGTGTAGAATCATACGGTGCATCAGATTATCGAGATAGTAATTTGGGAGGAGAAATTTTGTATACAACTTAAAGAGGAAGCGAGTGAATCTGAAGAGCCCTGGAACAGGTGTGCGCCGCACTCTATTTGGGGGAATAGAAGTAATTCACGAATAAAGCTTAATAAAGAGGACTTGCCCATGTTGGGAAAGCAATCCATGGCGGTAGATTAGAACTAGGTGGGTGCATGAGTAGATGAACATGTGGATAAGGTGGTTGATGGATCTCCGATCAATGTTGCCAGAGTTACCGTGGAGAATGGTAAAAATTTTGGTAATGATTCTTCGGAACATATCGAGAACGAGGTGCAGACGTGTCAGACAAATCATCTGAATTCCAATGTTAATTGTACGACCCAAGTCCCTACTGATATTATCTTGGGGCAGTCATCGGCTATTGATGTAATGACCCCAACAAATTGTACTGGACATCGGTCAGAATATCTTATGAGATATATCGTATGTACCTTTAAGGGATGAAGTGGGTAAAGGCGTCAAGGTGGAAATTCAGTGTAAAGAAAATCAAGTCACTAGTCCAATTGATTCGAGCAAGTACTGGGAGATGGGACGGACCACGGTCTATAAAACTAATTATGTGAATAGAGAAGATATGGACAACCTAAGAAGATTTATGAGCCCAGTTAGGGGAAAATTCACAACCAACCCGTCAATGTCCAGGCTCTAGATCCGATCCTCTACCAGACTTCAGTCAGGGGCAAGATGGTCTGGAAGTAACATTATTTAACTCTGGCATGATGGTTCCGCAAGTTGTCCAAGCTGATCAATCCTCCAAAAATTTGGATCCATTCTCTTTGACGTCGTTTATAGAAATGACTTTAGGTTCATTAGAGATAATTCGGCGTAGGACAGCTCGCCAGTTATTGAATCTTCCAGAAAACTTCAAACGCATACTCGAATAATATAGGAAACGCAGTTGGCATTCCTTTAAGGAATATTTGCAGTTGCAAATGACAAAGTTACCTCATCAAATGTTGATTCCATCATTGAATTAGCTTTTGACCTAGGAGTGTCGTTGAACAATTTGCGAGCTAGTCTAACGCTGAGGTTGACTGAGATACAAGAAAGGGATGACATCTCTTTCAACAAACAAAAGGATTCTGAACACCAAAGTAATCTTGTTTAATGTGGATTGTCACATATAATATTCGTGGGCTAGGCACAGCAAGAAAAAAGTCAAAAATTCGAAGTTTGATTTCCATCTAGAAGATCGAATTTATATGCATACAGGAAACAAAATTGGTGGAGATAAATAGATGGGGATGTAGGTGTCTGTGGCAAGATGATGAATTGATTTCCTCTATTGTTCTACGAATGGTAGTATAGGAGGGATACTATGCATTTGGCAATGCTCTAGGTTCTCGATATCGAATTTCTGTATTGAAACTGGTATGTTGGGAATTGAGGGGCTATGGGGTGAAGAACGATTTTTTGTAACAATCATCAACATTTATTCACTGGATACACTAAAGGAGACGAGAAAAATTTGGGAAAGAAGCAACCTACATCTAGGCAGAACCGATGAAATGCTAGTGGGTGGTGTGTGACTTTAATGCCATTCAAATCCAATATGAACAGAATAGCAGAGCAACTCCTCCCTTAGCTCAAATGAGAGAATTTGATCACTTTATTAGGGATGCTAATCTGATTGACTTACCCATTATGAGGATTAGATATACTTGTATCTCGAGAGGCGGTGCTTGTTGTAGTAGGTTGGATCAGTTCCTTCTCTCGTCCAACCGGTTGGATAAATGGACAGACTCAAAGCAGATAGGGCTAGATCGGGCAAGCTCTGATCATAGACCTGTTCTTTTGAAAGATGATCATATCAACTAAGGTTCAAAAGTGTTTAGATACATTAATGTTTTGAATAAGGTGGAGGGATTCAAGGAGATGGTCGCGACATAATGGAATGCAATGGTTTTAGGTTGTCAAAAATGCTATATACTATTTGAAAAACTAAGGCAGTTGTGGGAGAAACTGAAAGAGTGGAATTCAAAATTTGGCTCTGTAAACAAAAAAGTAGATTCATATAAGCTGAAACTATCAGATATGGATGCACAAATATAGTTAACAATCCCCACCGAAGAGATGATAAGGCAACGCCGAGAAACTTGGCTCTCACTTCAATGTGCTATGCTGATCAAAGAATCTTTGTTGTTGCAAAAATCTAGAGCTAATTTGATCTGTGAAGGGGATAACAACTCCAAATATTTTCACTCAAAGATAGCAGGAGCAGGCATATTAACAATATTGGTGGTCTGCACCAGACGGAACATAGACTGAAAATGTGGAAGAAGTGAAGGGAAGTGTGAGGAACTATTTCATATCAATGTTTACATCTAAACATTGGCAGAGACCTTCGCTAGACATTCCAACCACTACAATTTCATCCACGAAGGGCAATGCTTTTATTATCTTAGAATTTATAGTTTAGGAAATTAAGAGCATTATTTTTAGTTGTGAACCATCTAGCTTATACTGTATTTTTAACCATTTAATAGATTGTTTACTTATAAAAAAGATTCGTTGTTGCTATGTTAGTGTGGAAAGTATTTCAATTGTAATTGAGTTCAATGGTTAAATCCCAAAATTGAAAGAAATTTTCATGTTCCCAATATTATATAAATTTAAATAATATATGAGGGAAATGTCAATGACAATATTACATAAATCAAAGATCCATTCTCCTAATTTAGATTGAATTTACACTATTGCATGGACTTGACATTTGCCCAATTGATTCTCAAAATACCTGAGTAGATTAAGGATGGACATTCGGAATTCGAAATTCGAAATTCATAATTTGGAGTTTTTGAATTTTGAACTGATCCAAATTTCGATCCAAAATTCCGAATTCCAAATTTGGATCGAATCGGAATTACATATATGCTTCCGATTTATTATTCAGATCGGATCGAGAAAATTGTTTAGGAATTTGGAATTTTTGAATTTCCAATTTTGTTTAAAATTTGTTTATGTTCAAAGCAATGTCATTTCGTTGATACTTAAATGACGTCGTTTTGAACATGTAAATAAACTCTCTGAATGTCGCGTGCGTCTCTAATACTGAAACTAATCTGCTCTTGCTCATCTTCCAGCTTCCTTTCTACCTTCGCAGCTTCTCCTCTTCGACGCCTTCGTACTTCTAAGTCTGACGACTTTCGTTCTTTGCCTGCTTGCACAAAGTTCAGCAATCAGTTGTCCCTGCTTGTCCAACCATTGGCCTGCCCTTAACAGTTAAGTCATAAGTGCAAGAGTTTATCGTTTTGATTTTTGAAGTTGTTATATTTGATGAATTGGCTAAGTATTTGATAAATTTTTTGTCTCAATTGTCGTTTGTTTGGCTTTATTTGATGCAAACATTGAGATATGAATCTTGAATCTTGATCTTGGTAGGTTTAAGAAGAGTTCGGTTTTATTGGATGTTTAACTCAAATAATAAGAAGAGTTGTAATTCCTAGTCTTTCATTCAGGTCAGGGTGAGAGCCTTTAAATTTTAGCCCGTCCAAAGTATGCAATATACATCAAAATGTTAGAATATCTTGAAAAGAAAGCCACAAAGGTAACATAAGATTTAAACAAAAGTAAACACACATATATATAAGATAGCAGTGGTGGATAAAGGAAATATACACATTTGAGCAGCTTGCAAACTCACTGGAGCTACATAGCTGCCTCTTAATGAAAGCCAGTAGTTACCCACCCTAGTAAATACAAAGGGGTATGACTAATATTTTGTAACCAACAGTTTAAATTTTGTCACAGTTAAATTTGAAGACCAACATAACATAACAAACAAGAAGGATAAAAATTAAAAACCAAACCTTCCTCACTAATGTTGATAAAACAAATAAAGGCACAAGCACAAGTTGTCACTTGTATCCAGCAAACAAACAATAATAGGAAAGATACCTCCCCTGGACGTATGATGATCTTGTATTTCTTCACAAAAGGTGAACAAGATTCGTCATTGAATTGAATTGAGAAGCATATAGCAGAAGAAAATGAATAAGCATTTAGCATCGAAAATCAAAAAGGGAATTTCCTTGGAGATAATGGCATTTACAAATACATCATATCTTGTCATGCTCGTAGACTTAAAAATGCAAAGAAGAATAGTTATAGGCACAAGAACAATCTTCTAGAAAGCTGTATTCAACATTTAAACAAACATCTAACCTGTGCTATGCGCTCTGCTGCAACAACTATGGCTTTTACAACTTCAAGTTTGGCAACATTTGTGGAGGCTGGTGAAGATGAGGAAGGTGATGAAGTGTATTACACTTCACAAACTTGAAGTGTAACACATTTCACTTATGATGGTACAACAACCACAAAGAACCAGTTGGGTGATCTTAGAATGAATAAGTTGGATAATAAAAGGATCAGACGGTCACTTGCAGAGTTTATCATTATGGATGAGCAACCATTCTCAATTGTACAAAAGATTAGATTTATTAATTATTCAAAGACTCTCAAGCCAAGATTGCAGGGGAGTGTACCTGTCAGAGAAGAGTCTTTTGACAAATAATGTGAAGGAGTTGAGTCTTAGGGTTTGCTTGAATACGAACACCTGGACATATATTCAAAACATGGTCTATATGTGTGTTACAACACATTTTATAGACCATGACTTCAAATTGCACAAGCGGATCATCGGGTTTAAAAAAGTCACTGACCACTCATATATCACACTTCACTTACTCCCCTTAATAATACACAGGTTTATGTGTTAGAGGGAATATTGAACGACTGGGGCATCAATAAGGTGTTAACAACAACCGTGGACAATGCATCAAACAATGGCACATTGCTGAATCAGCTAAGGAGTAGGTAGATAGAGAAGTTTGGGCATGGAGAGGGTGCTGTGTTGGATGGACACCGCAACATTCACATGAGGTAAGCCACACATGTCCTAAATTTAATTATGAATGAAGGTTTGGTTGATCTAGATAGATTAGTTCTGAGGATGCAATACATGGCAAAGTTTGTCAAATATTCGCCTCATTGAGAAGACAATTTTATGCAATATGTTGATAAGGTTGGGTTGGAGAAGTATCCTAGTGGGCTATGTCGAAATGGGCGATTGTACATACTTGTTTTTTGTATTTTGTAATTCATGCACAAACTCTGTTACTATTAATAGAATCTAGCTTATAAAAAATAAAAGGTTGAGTTGGAGGAACAGGGCAGAGTTTCTTGCAGATGGATGTGGTGACAAGGTGGAACTCTACCTACATCATGTTGATATTTATCTAAAAGCATAGAGAAGTGTTTAAACAGATGTTGGCTCATGAAGTTGCTTTACGAGTGTATTTGAATGAAAGTAGAAAGTACGGGAAAAAAACATTTGTGGTGGGACAACTTAAAAGTACTGATTGGGAGGGCATCAATATTTTTATTGAATTCTCGAAAGTATTCCATGATGCTACATTGTCATTCTCAGCCTTCAAGACTTGCACCGCGCACATTTTTTTCGAGGTCTTGTTCCATATTAAGATGCAGCTAGATCGATTCAAAGAAAATAAGGATCTCTCCTTTAAAGGTATGGCGGAGTGGATGTTGATAAGTATTGGAAGTATTTGGGAGAATTTGAATAGGATGATCCGGATGAATCGATTGTGAGGTTCAATATGTATTGTTCTTTGAGTTCTCTTCTTATGCTTTTATTTAGTGTATTCGATAATCTTCTTATTTATTTTCTATAAGGTGTTTTTTCCTTGTTTATATATGATCAGGTTTTTACTTGTCGCAACAGTTCTCGAACCAAAGTGTAAGATTGTATGGTTCGATTTCTTTTCACCAAATATTCTTAGCACTGAGGAGAGTGAAAATGCTACTTAATTGGCCAAGACTACACTAGAAGAGCTCTTTACCCAATACACTTCATTATATGGAGCATCTTCTTCTTCTACCTCTGTGACTACGAGCCAACAAGGTGTAGGTAGGTCTGTGACTGATACTGGGGCGATGACGATAGGGTCCGCTTCAAACCTTCTGAAGAATTGGAAAGAAAAGGTTTGAACTATGCAATACACACAAAAAACTGAGTTGGAATTATAGTTGAAGGAAGGACTAGAAGATACAGATAGTACATGCTTTGTATTAAATTGGTGGGAAAAGAATTAAATGAAATATTCAATGCTTGCTAGAATGGCAAGAGATGTTTTGTCAATACAAATCACCACCGTGCCTTCAGAGGCTGTATTTAGCACTGGAAGACGGGTACTTACTGTATTCCGAAGTTCAATGACACTCAAGACCATTAAGGGTTTAATATATGCTCAAGATTAACTGAAAGATAAGGAAGAAAATTTCTTTCATATCAATGGGACGGAGGATCCAAAGAGTTACATGATTGAGTCAGGTGTGCTTTAGAATAGTTGAATTGAATCCTTTAACAATAACAACATAATAGAAGATCAACGTATGTTTTTTTACTTTCGCAGACTTAGGCCAAGGATTAGAAGAGGAAGCCATGGTTGAGATCACATTCACAAAGGCAACGAACGACCCAACCCATACACGTGTTGACTATTCGCAAAATTATGTACATGTATTGTTATATGATCTTTGAGTTTACTTATTTGTAGATTCCCGCTTGTCCCCTTTTATATTATTGCTTCCATTCTTTGTCATTATTAGTTTGGTGGTTAGGCAACTATAGTATATATTCTTCATATTTGGAGCAGCTTTCTCATTCAATATGGACATAAAAAGGAATCAAGATTTTGCTTATGCGTTCATCTGTCCGATAGATGATAGGTTTTGGTACATGTGTTGATTGCTCAACTAATGCACTATATTTGTCCTTGTGTTATGCTGAAGATGATGTTGAGGAGCCTACCAACCCATCTTTGAATAAGTGTGAAGAGAAGGTAAATATGTTAATAGATAAATATAAAATATGATCTCCTCTACCGTAACTTGATTTCTTTAAAGTTACACTTATAACCCTAACATAACGTACAGGGTAGGGGCGGAGCCAGGATTTTAAGCGAGGGAAGACCAAACTTTTTGGGTTTGAGTACAGTGAGTAGAGGCCGGTTTGAATCTTGTCCGGTCGGCTATGGACGTTCAGATGTTGTGTTATAAACTGAAAGAGTTAAAGTATGTTGAATCAACCTATAAAAAAAATACTAGATTCATATTACTATTGTTTGATAAAAATATTATTTTAACAATCCGGTCGGCTATGCATGAATTTTAAGCATTTGTTTAGACAACAATTGTACTGATAGTTGTCTCTACGATTTTGCACTAATAATATATTTCTTTATAACAAAAATAAATTCTGAAGTTTGAAATTTGATTGGATAACAATCTAGATAAAAATTCAACTATAAAAATAATTATGTTAAAGAACTATAAAAAAAATATATATTAATAAATAATCTGATATTAATATAGATACCAGTTTATGAATCAACAAAAACTAGAAATTCGTTCTAGTGCACTGGTTTGAATAGGAAATATTCATTCCTCCCACCACGGTTCGAATCTAGTATATGGGGTCTTTTGCTATTGTTACTTTTTTTATTCTCCGAAAAGAAAGGAAAAAAACCCTTAGGGACGAGATTCGAAATTGAGACCATATTTGGAAAGTTAGTATTCCTACCAACTAAGCTATACAATCAATTGATAATCTTAAGAACCAAACATATATGCAATTTCTTAGAGGGGACCAAAGTAAAAAGAAAAAAGAAAATCCAGTATAATTTTTATTTTTGTAAAGCTTGGGGGGACCAAGGCCCCCCACTTATAACCCTAACATAACGTACAGGGTAGGGGCGGAGCCAGGATTTTAAGCGAGGGAAGACCAAACTCTTTGGGTTTGAGTACAGTGAGTAGAGGCCGGTTTGAATCTTGTCCGGTCGGCTATGGACGTTCTGATGTTGTGTTATAAACTGAAAGAGTTAAAGTATGTTGAATCAACCTATAAAAAAAATACTAGATTCATATTACTAT
>JAOWBN010016981.1:0-10768 GCA_028565015.1 Pinguicula moranensis
GTTTTTCTATTAAAAATCCAAAAAAATAAGTTTCAGCTTTTATGTTCATTTATTTTAATAACATTAGGTAATCACACCTGAATCAACTTTCAACACCAAACACTCCCTGTGGGATTCAACCCTACAACTACAACCGTATACTTGCGGTTAAGTGGGTGTTTTAGGTAATTTACCTTGGTTTTGTGTTTAAATTCATTATACCAATAAAATTCCATCATCCATCACAGTTTTGACAATCTTTAGATGGAAGAGGCAAATTCAGGTCGACACTTGAAGGAAGGTGAACCAACTCAGCTTGGTTATCAGTAATGGCATCAGTAATATTTTCAATTGTTGCCTTATCTCAGCTGCAAAAGAGTCAATCATATTCAAAATCCAGAAGTCATTGGTGGATAAGTATAGATGCAGAGGCGGAGGGAAAGGGGGACCAGAAGGCCATGGTCACCCCAAGATTTTACAAAAAATTGTTTTTACTATTTGGTCCCCCTATTGAAATAGAATTTATTTTACTTTATTGCACAGTGTTTACCTAGACTAGTTGGTAGAAGGGAAGATTTTATCACAAGTGAGTCATGAGTGCGAATCTCCTAGGTAGTTTTTTTTGACTCTGCTGTAATTTATGAATTTATTGCCCTTGAAATCAAATTCTTTCATTTTGTCTTTTACTACTAGGTAGTTTCATATTTACAAAAAGATTAATAATAATAATAATAGTTATTTTTTAATTGCAACATACTTTACAAGATTTACTTTTACCTACAAAAATATTTATCCTCAATTAAAACATGGTGAAAATTGATAGCAATAATCTCTCAGAAAAATATGAATTCAAGGAAGTGTGAATTACAATATTGTATGAACGATGAAATTTTACTTAAAGCCAAGAAGTAATATGGACTATTGGATAAAGATTTGATTTATCTTTTGTTTAAAATCTCTCAAATGATTTTTTCTTTCTTCTGTGAATTTGCTTAGTCAGAACTCAAATATAGGTGTCAATGATTAATCCATCGTGATCATTAAATCATTTTGATTTATTACTTGCTTGAATCTCACAACTTAAATCAATCCGATACGACCCGACTCACTATGCTCATACCTGATAGACTTTGCCTCCCCTTCCTCCATTTTCTGGCTTCGCTCCTATATAGATGTTAAGGAAAATCATTTAGTAGCAAGTGTATTACTTTCTATAACTTGGAAAGCAAAAAGTTAGAATGATACCATGAAAGGAGAAGCCGCAATGTGGTGTAGAACGCAATATGATTGTCTACCTTCTCAATGCATAATTTTTCACTTGGTAATGCACCTTTCCTGAGCCTTTGCACATGGTACATTGCATGGGCATTAACCAGCCATCCACAACAGGTTTGACAATTCCTGTAATTCAATATGTAACATTCAGGGGGTGTTTTGTGCAGACCCTCTTATGCTTATAATTGGATTATAATAACTGTTTTTAAAAAAATGAAGAATTGTTTTTTAAAAAAAGGTGCTTATAATTGAATTATAATTTTAAGAAGCCTGCGCAAAATAGGGGCTCAATTCTATCAACTTATTTAATTAAGTTATTACAAGAAACCCGAATAAGTTAGTTGAAGTTGTAGAGTTGTTGATTGTTATTAGTTTTCCTTCAGGTCATCTTTGGCACAGGACCTTCTTTCCCATTTCCAATGGAATGTCGTAAGTCCCGAGAGTAGCAACTACCTCAAAAAGAACTATTTGGTCAAGGAATAATAATTGATGAGAAAAATATTAACCGTCATCAACTTCTCCCAATGAACAAATATCTATTTATTTAACCAAAATTAATGACACTAGCTCACTATTCGACAGATAGAAAAGCTACTAGTAAGAGTTATCTCCACTTTTGAAGGCAATAACTCAATAATTCAATTCAGACAAACAATTTTTTCCAGTACAAGTCATCGAAGCACCTCCTATATTTCTCCCAGAGTTGCATACTTACAAAGGGAAAGGGTAAAAGTATAATTGCAATGCAGAAAGAGGTAGCGCTGTAAGATGGGACATGAAACCATGGGCCACTTAGTTCATTCTTGGTATTTCAACCATAATTGAATTTTAACTTGTTGTTGAACCTCAAGAAGATAAATCAAGCAAGTTTCCCCATACTCTTCCCAAAATCAATGCACCCATTGGCCTTTAGTTTAAAACACTCTTCAAATTGTTGTCCCACACAGGATAAATAAAGAGAAGATCAAGAGCTTAAATAGAAATGTGAGCTACAAACTGAATATCTTAGAGCTAAGATTTTTAGGGAGTGGTTCACTGTCATGATATTTGGGCCAAATTTGGACTTCATTGCCCTAAGTAATAAATCAAAGGCCTCTGAGAATCGCAACTAGACTAGCCCGACCATATGAAAGATAGACTTGTGAGCACGAAAGTGTTGATTTGCGAGGTATAAACCTATAATGTAAGTCTCAACAGGGCATGCCTAGATGGACTTGAAGGGGGGTGTTGTCCCACACGGGATAAATAAAGAGAAGACCAAGAGCTTAAATAGAAATGAAAGCTACAAACTGAATACCTTAAGACCAAGGTTTTTAGGGAGTGGTTCACTGTCATGTTATCAGAGCCAGGTTGAGACTTCACTGCCCTAAGTAATGATAAGACTCGCAATTGCACTAGCCCGGCCATATAAAATATGGATTTGTGAGCACAAAAGTGTTGATTTGCGAGGTACAAGCCTATAATGCAAGTCTCAATAGAGCATGCCTAGTTGGACTTGAAGGAGAGTGTTGTCCCACTCAGGATAAATAAAGAGAAGACCAAGAGCTTAAATAGAAATATAAGCTACAAACTGAATACCTTAGGACTACAATTATTAAGAAGTGGTTCACTATCACAAATCACAACAACTTAAGGTATAATCTTCTGATAAAATAATAGGCGATGACATTCTATAACCAGCAATGGTAAATGTCCTGCCAGAAAAAACCCTTAAAAACCACCCTAGTATTTCCATTTTTTCCAAGCAGAATACACTAATTTTTGCATACATGCTACAAAATAAGAGCGCATATCAAAAGCAAAAATCTGAGAGTAACCAAACAAATCAAACATATCCAGTAAAATTTCGCATTTAAGTAGGGCCTAGGGAGGGTGAGATGTACGCAGTCTTACCCATATCTCAAAAGAGATAAAAAGATTATTTCCGTGAAGACCCCAACTCAAGAGGGAGGAATAAATAAATATAAAATAAATAAATAAACCAAAATAAATACAATTTAAAAAAGAATAAAATAAATAAATAATAAAATAATAATAATATAAATGAAATAAAATAGCTAAAATAAAATACATAACTAGGTTAATACTAAAAATACAATAAAATAACAGTTGAGAGATAGCAAAGTAATTACCTAAATGCATGAATAAGGAATAAATAAATAAATACTCAAAATAAATAAATACATAATATATACTGGGGTCGCTAAATAAATAAATACCTAAATAAATACCACCCACCTTCTATACTATCCTAACTACCCCTATCTGTCCAAAGTGCAGTATACATACGTCTGACCTATCAAATTCTATATATCTCTAACCGTAATACAACGTCTCCAACCCGTCCTATAAGAGCTCATGTCTTCGGAGAGGTATAATCCCGCTAAATCTAATCAAATCTGCTCATCCCACGTTTTCCTATGTCTCCCTCTCCCCCGTCTTCTTTCCACTTGTAGCCCTTTGACTCTCCTGACGGGCTCGTCGACACGCCTTCCGTGTACATGTCCAAACCATGACAATCTCCCCTCTCTCAACTTGACACTAATAGATGCGATACCTAGCGTGTTCCTAAAGATTTCGTTCGAAATCTTATCTAATGTCGTACAACCGCAAATCCATTTTAACATTCTCATCTCTGCCACCTCAAACTTTTGCATATGTGCCAGTCTCATAGCCCATCACTATGACCCGTAGAACATGGCCGGTCTTATTACCGTCCTATAAAAATTTTCCTTCAACTTTAGTGAAAAAATTTCATCGCATGACACACCCATAACCGATCACCATTTCATCTATCCGACCTTGATACAATGGATAACATCGCCTACAACGGCCCCATCCTTTTGTATAATAGACCCTAAGTATTTGAAACTATCCTTCTGTGGGAGTACTTGATGCGCAATCATAACATCTACTCCATCTTCCTCTGTTTCATTAGCAAAATTGCACGCCATTACTCAGTCTTCGAGCGACTCAAACGTAGTCCCTTGGCCTCTAATGCTACTTTCCAATGCTCCAGCTTAGCGTTAACCCCCTCCTTCGTCTTTGCCACTAAAACAATGTCATCTGCGAACAACATACACCATGGTACTTCATCTTGTATATTTCTAGAGAGTACATTCATAATCACCGCAAAAAGGAACAAACTCAATGCTGACTTTTGGTGCAATCCTATATCCACCTAAAAATACCCTATTTAACGTATACATAATGATTATATCAATGGACATTCCTAGAGTAATCTTTGAGTAAGAAAGTCCATAAAAGATGATAATTCAGCCTCGTGTCTATAATGGTATGTTCACGAAGTTAAACGATTAGTGATTCAGTAAAGGAGTTTTAAGCGCAATGATTAATTTGTTTGGAGCTCATTCTATGGGTCTATCAATCCCGAGCTAGCCCAAAAAGGAAGTAGTACTTTGTTTGTAATTGTTCAAAAGAAATAGACTCACAATGATGAGAAGTTTATGAAACGGCGAAAAAAGAAGACAAGTGTTTTGAGAAAATGAGAAGTGGGCCAAGATGTATGCGTTGTGCGTGAAGGGCAGCACATGAGGACATCTTACTGTGCGCTCAAACAACACACAGGCACAAGGGTTGCACGCCCGCTACAAGACATGTGAATGCCATTATGCACACCTCCGTACATAGGTGTTACATGGTGTTGTACGCCAACACAAGGCACATGCGCTTAGCACCTGCTGCATGCATGGACAAGCCCGCGGGTCTATGCAGTAATGTGTTGTGCACTAGCCCAATGTGTAGCTCTCGTCCCATGGTCCAAGCCCATGGCACAAGTCCTAGATGTCCGAGGCATGTGTGGATCTTGAACGTGGATGGCCATATTGTCGGGCCCTTGGGCACCAGGCTAATGAAAGTGGGTGGCGTGGGCTCCTACCTTGTCTTTAATGTTTCCTTTTATTCCATAAAATTAGAAAGTCTAATTTGGGTTTATAATTAAAATTATAATTAAAGTTTCATTGGACTTAATTAGATTAAATTAAATCAAGAATCCAAATTAGAACTTAATTAAAAGAGTTATAATTGATCAAGATTTCTATTACTTAATTAATTGGGTCTAACTTAGGGAACAATCTAAGTCTTAACCTAAGTACTCATTATAAATATAAGGCAATATCCCTAATCTCAATACAAGTCTTGTCTCACAAGAAACAAGAGATACACAATTTCTCTTCTTTGGGGGGAGGGGTTATATGCAAAGTTGAAAGAAAAGAGAATTTTTCTTCTTCCGTAGATATTTGTTCATGTGTTAAGATTAACTCTACTTAAAAGAAGGTTTTGAGTTGTGTCTACTATATTCTCTTTGGAATATAAAAGAGATCCATCATCTTGAAGTATAATTCCAAGATATAGCTCGAAAACTTTAGTGGTTTTTAAGTTGGAAAGAGGCAATTTCCCTATTGGTTGAGAATTGCTTGGAGGTCTACAAGGGTAACAATTCTGAAATTTTATCTTTCGATGTATATTATGATATGCGGGTAGATCTCATGTATAATGTGGGAGTTGGTTTATTCACATGTTACATGGCGAGCATGTTTTATTTATTTTATAAAGTTAATGCATGTAGCACCAAGATCCTTAATAGATTAGATCAATGGTATATTTAGGCATCTTCTTCATTTTGAATTTGATTCTTGTGCCTAAATATATATTTAGATTTTGATGTGATTATTATCTAAGGTTATGCCCAGACCGACAAGTGGTATCATAGATAAGTTTGCTTTTGCGCCATGCATGCATTACTTAAAATTTAATATGCATTCTATAAGGCAAATTTCTCTTGTGATGATGTATGATTTATTTTTTAAATATTATATTTTGGATTGTGAGTATGTGACTGTGATTTAGATGCTTCCCTAGGTTTTACTTTTCAGCCAAAGTAGTTTGATTGTAAGCCCGTATGTGAGACTCAAGAAATTTTATTGTAAAGTTTCAATTTCCCTATTTCTCATATTTAAAAATTATTGCAATTGGTGGAGTTTGAGATTGATGCGGAGGTAGAGCCAAGGTGGGTAATCGACCAGGAACTACTCGAGGCCAGATGCGTGCGACTTTGGCCGTATGGCACTAGGCGTGCGCGGGGGCATGGCTACTGGGGCCAAATGACCACCCGGCGACCCATTTGTCCATTAGGTAACCTTTTGACCTAGTTTTCCTTCCTTCGTCACTTCAAGAAGATTGGTGCCCGGTAACGATGGAGAGACATTCTAAAGAAGCCCTTGGAGATTCGAGACTATTAAATATAATATATTAGGGATTCCCTTTTTGTTTTGGGATTTACCTAGGGAAACCCAATAAAAATTCTCACCTTATTTACTTACTTTCATTATGTGATATTAAGCAGCGAAATATGTGATTGCATGCCATGTAGAAATATGAAACCCACTAACTCATGCTCATATGTATGTATTCATTTGCATTCATATAGTTAATTTAAAATAAATTAAAGATGAATGACTAAATGCATATCTTGGCTTAGAATGAATTTAGGTTGGACTTAAAATTCCTTTATTTGTTCATTTAAAGTTTAATAAAGAGTTTATTATGGGTAGCTTTAAATGAATAGTTAGAAACAGAAATTTCTACACTAAGAAAATTTGTACGTAATAATATGACTTAAGTTTAAGAGTTGGAATCAGGAAGGTCGTATTGGAATCTAAGATTTAGGCCTTGGATGATTCTCATAAGATTTAAAGTTTTCATGAAACTTGAACTATGCGAAATAGGGAGAATTAAAAGAGTTTTGAACTCGTAAATGATATGCATTGTAGAATAATGAGTGGGAGCGGGCTTTATGGCAATTTAGCCCATGATCTCTAGTATTGTTTAACACCATGAGCCCGAAGGAGTGGCTCGGGTCTGAATGTGGTGTCCCCTCAACGGATGGTGTCTACATCTAGGGCAATACCGAGGTTGATTTTGAATTAGGATATGAGCAAAAGATGGATCTTGGATTTGACCGACCCAACCGGAAACATCTTTAAGAGGATGTATTTGGGTCTAAGTTAAATTGTTACCCTAGTCTTGATCAAATCACAATAATTGATGCATGTTGAAAGCATGAGAATGTTTTAGATGCATGTATCGATTTGAGACTTGAATGAATCAATCTGAAAATATCTCTGTTTGATTAGTGAACCATTTAACTAACCCACCGACACAATTGGTTCATGGTTAAATTCATTTGTTCGTGACTAATATTAGATCCACTTGCATCACGCATACATATTTATTATGAGCAAAACTTGTTTAATTGATTTTGTTGCTTGAGTTTAAGGCTTATGCTTTTTGTATCTTTTGATTCTAAATTCAGCGCCATATCAAACTCGACCATGATGATACAATAAGATTGTTCAAGGAAGTTGATATAACCAATAATATGATTGGTGCCCTCGTAAGGAATGTTCGGTCTAAGAAACATGGTGAATTTGATTAACTGGTTCTAGAATCATGCATTGCTGATAATGATTCATCGCCATGGATAGTAGATTCATGAGCAACAAATCATGTTAGCACCTCCTTACATGTAATGGCTGAAATCGAAAAACTTCCTGAAGGAGAATACAGAATGAGGGTGGGGAATAGAGCAACGATTTGAGCAAGAACCGCGGGAGAAGCAAAACTTATGTTTTGCAACTCAAGGTTTCTTACATTAGAGAACTACTTATACATACCAAAATTCACACGAAATTTGCTTTCAGTATCAGGGTTATATGAGCAAGGTCTCGTTGTTCATTTTGGTGAACAAAATCTATGCATACTAAAAAATGGTTTGAAGATATGCGAATGAACATGACCAGATGGTCTGTATATGATTAATATCGTCGAGTCCCCACTACTTATCACACCAGGCACACCTCAGCGAAAATGGTGTGGTCAAAATAAGAAATAGAACATTGATTGAAATGATTCGATTATGTTAAGTACGCTGGTCTGCCTAAGTCATTCTTGGGATATGCGTTACAAATAGTAGCATACATCTTAAATCATACTCCATCTACATCCCAGCCTATACCCCATTTGAAAGATGGAGTTATTGCAACTCTAGTATGCGCCATTTTTGCATTTTGGGGTGTCCAGCACATGAGCTAATGCCAGGGGTTGGAAGCTGGAACCAAGGACCGAAGTCTGCATATTTGTTTGGTATTCCAAGGAAACTAGAGGAGACACATTCTATAATGGCAAGGACAATAAAACATTTTTTTTTTCGATAAGAGACAATAAACCATTTGTATTGACAAATGCTACATTCCTTGAGTACAATTTTGTGCTTGACCACAAGTCTAGTGTTACTTTTAGAGCTTGAGTCTGATAAGATTTCAAGTTATGGCCATGACTTTAAGTCACAAATTTGTAACACATTTTCAAATATAGAGTAGGGAAGTTAGCGACTTTGCCAAAGGCCAAATGTCCATCTTTTTTATTCCAAGGCGCTTGAAAAGGGTTTTTTCCTGCCCATCAGATGTTTGAAGCACCCATTATCAGGAGTGCATCCATCCTTTGACCTCTTAGATCTTAAACACTAACATGACATTAAAGCACAATTTCATTTTGGTACCTGCATTTTCTTGGGTCCATACGAATTAGTGTCAATATTTTAATCAATATTTCTTGTTCCTAATTGGTTGGCTTTAACATTTGAGGATCCTTCTTAAAAATGAAATTATCTATGACCATTTAGGTTAAAACATATTCTATACCAACCACGCTTGCAAGTGCTATCAGACATGACACACACACATATATATAGGGAGTGGATCCATTCACCTAAGATTTTACCCACTTTTACACCCATGATCTTATCTGTTAATTTGCTACAAAATCAACGGACATGATTAAAATCCAAAGATCTTCTCTTTCTTCTCTCTTTCCCTCCGTCAAAGATCGGTTTCATTCACAATATTTGTAAGTCTCCTAAACATAGATGAGATAGATTCATTTGGATTCATGGAGAACATTTCAAAGTCAAGAGTAAGTATGTCACTCTTTTTCTTAACTTGACTAGTGCCTTCGTGTGTCACTTCCAACTTATTTCAAATTTTCCTAGCCAACCCACAATTTCACATTCTATTAAACTTAGTTCAATTTAAGGGACAAGGAAAAATGTTCATGGCTTTAGCATTTAAAGGCATCAGTTTAAAATCATCTTCATCCCAATCTTCCTTTGCCTTGTCACTTCCTTCTTTATCTTTAGGCATTCGAGGTCCTTTTAAGACGATTTTCCAAAATTGAAAATCTGTAGTCCGAATGTAAATCATCATCCTTCTTTTCCAATGGTTATAATTACTTCCATCAAAGTATGATGGTTTAGTGGTAGATTTGCCTTCCATAAACATAGACATAGTGATTATAATGACCATAATACTAGACGGTTAAGTCAAGTTGATACCAATTGAAACATCACTAGTCTACTACCAAGAGGGGGGTGAATTGGATTTTTGATATTTCTTTAATTGATTATCTTGTTTTCTTTTACAGTCTGATGTTTAGCACACAAGATAACATCCAAAACTAAATGCGGAAATTAAAAGTATAACGCAAAGATTTGTTGGTGGTTCGACGAATCATGCCTACTTTCACCCCTTAGGAGTTCACCAATTTGGGATTCTTTTTCCACTTCTTGAGAAATGTCACTAGTGTTTGATTGCTAGTCAAACCATTACAACAAGCTTCTTTCCAGGTTCAACCTCTAAGTTTCAGGTGCTGGATCAACCGTTCTCCAAGCTTTTGTTCAAGTTTGACCACTGGCTTATAGGTATTAGTCAACTATCACAATCACTAGCTTCAAGGTGCTAGGTAATCGATTACAATAAAGTTTAGAACTAAACTTGAACGACCCAAGAATTTATAAATTGACATTGTTTACTCGAGGGTGTTCTTACACACACAGGAAGAAGATTTGAGATGCTCTGAAGAATTTTTGTCTTATTCATTTTAGAGGATGAAGATCGGGTCTTCCTATTTTTCTAGTGGTATTTGAAGATCTTCTCTAATACCTTTTCATAAGGACAACTTTAGGAAGTGCATATATGAAGAATTTCTTAAATTGTTGAGAGAGTAGGATTGAAAAACTCTGTAGATCTTATATGCAACCCTCCTTTTATCATATGTATTTTGAATGTCATCCTGGAACAATGTTCCCACTCAACCAACGAATGTTAGATTCCAATTGTGTGAAATTAGTGCTAGCTCATCGTTTACAGTAGTGCTCCAGATTTCTGTGATGGGTTGTTACTTTGAACTATTGAGTTGACACCTTCAACACCCCACGGAAATTCTTCATCTTAGGCCCTGTTTTGCGCGCAGCTTCTTCTACTACTTCTTCTAATTTTTAAAAGTGGCCCTGTTTTGCGCAAATACTTAAAATATTACTATTTTTACAAAACGGGTGTCTCGGAGGGCCCGGAAAATTTCGAAACCACCGTATCGGAGCTCCCATCGCCGCCGCCGACATTCCGGGGGTCGCCGCCGCCGCCGGCCGCCGGTCGCCAGA
>JAOWBN010016992.1:0-22456 GCA_028565015.1 Pinguicula moranensis
GAACTTATAAACTTATCTTAAGATATGAATATGAATTATAAATTATAAATTTATAAGTTATAAGTTTATTTTTGTAATTTTATAAGTTATAAAGATCTAAATTATAAAAAAATAAAAAATAAAAAATAATACGGTCTAAACGGGTCCCGCCCGTATCCGTCCGAATCAAAATTTGAAAAATCGTGTCCGCCCATTTTACTAAACAGTTTAACCCGTACCGCTCATTTTGCAGTCCTAAACCGCCAAAGACCGCCCATTTTTAAATCGGGTGGACTAGAAAATGGTCCGGACCGGGGTAAAACGGTTTTGGCCCATTTATCCCGGACCGGATGCCTCTCTCTAATCAGAAGAGTCCCTGTACTCCAAATCGAACCAAGCATAAACAGATTTCCATAAATACGCAGCATTGAGCATGAGATAAAGAGATGGCAGACACTTTCACCTGCCGTAGCACACAATGCACAAAGTTGAGCCATTTGTTCTATTTCTATCCCACGATGAATCAGATTTTCAATGGTAGGAATCCTTGATTGTACGACGCACCAATCAAACATTTGAATTCTTTTCGGAGTTGTTTTGTACCAGATTTTTCGTAGGGACCTCCTGGATGGATCCAGTATCTGACAAACTGAATAACTTCTGTAGGCAGAAGACACCGAAAACATACCAGAGGAGTCCCCATACCAGAGCCAATAATCTTCACCTTGATCGAAATCTGTAAATCGAGAGAGTAAAATCTACGGATTTTGTAGAAGGTCAGCTTCTGTGGGTCGAAACAAACGTCTAAATGTCAACTGCCATGTAGGAGTTCCTTGGATAGAGGTAAATAACTCACTCACTTTACCATCCTTCTGATTACTTAGGCGGTATAGCCTTTCAAAAAGTAGAGCAAAACATCCCTCTCCGAACCAATCATTGCGCTAGAATAGAGATTTATCTCCTCTACCCAGGGCTAGTCTTACATTGTTTTTAAACAAGTTTTCGGAGGCAATTCTCCACACATCCTCCCAGCTGGGCGAGATAACATCAGGTGAGGAAATGAGCCTCCAGTCACTAAGAAAATCAGAGGCCTTAAAGTGCTTGGATATGATGATATCCCTCCATAGTCCTTTATCCTCCACTCTTAGGCGCCAGAGCCACTTTGAATGAAGAGCCATATTCATAACAGCTAAACTTTTAATGTCTAGACCACCTAGTTTCACATCCTGGCATAAATTTTTCTAGCTTATCCAGTGGATCGGCCGCCTATCTTTCAATTGACTTAATGACAAGCTTGGGAGCCTTATATACAGAGAAATAGTATATAGGCAAGCTTGATCAGACGGATTTCAAGAAAGTGACGCTTCTGGCCATTGACAGAAATTTGTTTTCCCACTTGGAGGTCCTGCTTTTGATAACTCTGATGACTGCGTCCCACATTTTAATACGTATCAGATTATCCCCAAGAGGCAGCCCTAAGTACAAAAATGGAAGGGAGGCAGATTGACATTGCATGTCTTGCAAATCTACCAAGCCTTTCCTCTGAGATATTTATACCGAATAAACGACTCTTTGCAAAATTGATCGACAAGCCAGACACCAACTCAAATATTCGTAGCACACCTTTCAGAGTAATAATATTATCCCACGACCGCGTAGTGAGTAATAAAGTGTCATCTTCGTATTGGAGGTGAGAGATATTTGTCCTGCCCACCTTTACTCCCACTAATTTCCTTATCTCCACAATTTTATTAAGTAACAAATGCAACCCCTCCACGACTACTAGGAATAGAAAAGGGGATAAAGGATCACCATGCCTCAAGCCTCTTTCAAGTTTGAACTCTCCCGTGTTGGAACCATTTACAAGCACTGCAGCATTAGAAGTTGAGATACACTCCTTAATCCAGTTGATCCAGATGTTGCAGAAACCCATCTTTTTTAACATAAAAAATCAAAAAATCCCAGTTTATAGAATCAAAGGCCTTTGCGAAATTCACCTTCAGCAGGACAACAACCTTTCTTGATTTTTTTAGCGTCTGGATAACCTTGTTAGTGACCAAAATACCATCCAGGATGTTGCGGCCTTTTAGGAAGGCAGTTTGATTAATAAAGATCAACTTGGGCATAACCGTTTTCAACCTATTTGCCAGTAGCTTTGCCAGAACTTTATATGCACTGGTCACTAGAGAAATGGGCCTGAAATGCTCAATCTGCACATGATTCAGGATCTTAGGAGCCAAGGCAATAAATGTAAAATTTATCCCTTTACTCAAACGACCAGATCTGTAGAAATCCTTCAGGAAAGCTGTGAATTTAGTCTTCAAAGAGTTCCAATGGCTTTGTATAAAGTTGAAGTTATAACCATCGGGGCCGGGACATTTAGAAGTAGCGCATGACCAAACAATGGATCTAATCTCTTCTTCCGTGAATTCTGAAATAAGATAAGAATTGTCCTCATTTGACAATGTAGATATCGCTGGAATATGCATAAGCGGGCGCTGCCAATTATCTGCGGAGAAGTATTTAGCAAAATAGGAAGTGATGCCCTCTTTTAAGCCAGCAACATCCTCAGTCCAAATACCCTCGATATTGAGGCCTAGGATGGCATTAACCCTTCTATTGTTCATCACTTTCGTGTATTGTTATCTCCTTCTCTTATCCAGGTCGATCTAGATTTTTGCAACATTTGAGACTCTTTATTGTGCAAGCAGTGTTGCAATAACTTCCAGGTTTCATTCCTCTGTGCTTTTTCTGCTTTTGAGGGAGCAGACATTTCAATGCTATCATCAATACAACGCAAAGCAGAACGGGTATCCTCCAATTTCCTATCAATTTCCCCAAAGACATTGTTATTCCAATTCTTCAAAAAGAGCCTAAATTGTCGCAATTTTTTTGTAAAATATAGCTCCTGCAGCCTATTACAGAGATACCAAACCATTTTTCTTTAATCATATTAGCAAAACCTGGTTCTTTCTCCCAATAATTTAAGGTTCTAAATACTTTCGGCCCCCAATTTAGCACATGAGTTTTCAGGCGGATAGGGCGATGATTCGACACTAACCGATCCAAATCAATCTGGGACCAATCTGGCCAGATTTTAACCAAGCTTTAGACAATAAAAACCTATCTAATCTCGAGCAGCAGCTACATCCCCTAGAGATGCATGTGTGTCTAGATTTTATCATAAGTAGGTTGATGAGTTCAGCATCTTGAATAAAATTGTTGAATTCTTGCATTTCTGTTAAGTGAGGGAGGGAATTACTCCGCCGTTCTTCTGGGAACCGGACAACATTGAAATCGCCACCGATGCACCAACAACCATTTACATCCCTTTCAATCAAGAAGCTTATACAACCCCATAGTCTCCGTTTTGAACTCAAGGAGCATGAAGAATAAACGTTGATGAACTTCACCAGTGTATCCTACGCCCCCATGAACCCTCCATTCCCAGCAAACCATCATCTGACCAACAACTCATTAATTGGAAGCTCAATTTATTCCAAATGCATAAAAACCCTCCTGAACTACCGGACGCTCTCTAATGCCTCCAATAGAAATCGTCGTTATACCGGAATTGCCTACATTCCCAGCGATTCAGTGAGGATAACTTTGTTTCCTGGACAAAAATTAAATCCACTATAAACTCCACAATTAATTTGCGCAATTCAGCTTTCTTCCTTGGAGTTCCGAGCCCCCGCGTATTATATGAGATAAATGGCATCTAACTGCATACTTGTTTTTGCACGAATCAGACTTCTTATTGCTGGAAAACAGAATATTATCGCGACGTTCATCTTTCCCAAACGAAACAAAAGAGGACACACACCAAGGTCAGTCGCTAATTCAACAATTTTCTCTGATTTAGGAGAAGACAGACCTTCGTCAACAGCCTCCAAGAGGGCCATCATTGTATCAATCTGGGATTCCTGAATTTTTCAAGTATAGTCTTTGAGCCTGATAGCTGAATCAAGAATAGGGACCAGATTGGTTGAGGTTGCAATATTTACTGCCGCTAGGGAAATAGTGGATCGCTCAATAAAAGGCATAAGTCTGAACGGATCAGAGTTCTGAGATCCAGGATTCAGATAATGAGCTTCTCGATTATCAGACGCAACCTGCTGAGAAAGAGAAGGGAAATGAGGTTCAAATTCATTAAATTTGTCTTGAAAAGTGTTCGGCCGATTATTCAAATAAGAGTGTTGTTGAGCCAGGAGTGCTATGAAACTTCCTTTAGATGGGCTCATTAAATTCCCCCAAGGGCCATATCGGCACCTGCAAAAATCAGGGGAGCATTGAGTCTGGGACCCGATATTTGAAGCATAATTTCCTGACAAAAGCTACATGATTTGTCACACACTTCTCCAGGATTGTTCGAATCCATCAAAACGGCGTTGGCATCCTGACGTTGAGTCAGTAAGGATCAACATAAATGAGAAAGCGGCACCAAAGTAATGGTGCCTGCCGATACATAGGGAGTCGAGTCTTGATTGTCACGTAGGGGAGAATTTGCCAAACTATTCACTTCGGGAAGAGCAGGGTGAACATTTGCATTTATTACTGTCTTTTCAGTATCCAGATGAGCTCTGGCACCAGAACTGGCAGAATCATTCCCCGGCGGATTTGGAGTCTCCCCTGTTTCTGGTTGAGAATTCAACACACTTTCCTTATCTTTCTGTAGTTTTAGCCAATCCTTAAGAGATTGACTCAGATTCTCCTCTTGAGGCTGTCGTCTGTCTTCCATACTTTCCTGGGACCATAAAAGATTTTTGTTTGTTCTTCCACAACATGGATTCTGAACTTCTCATTCTCGGTTCTCACTTCAATAGACTGAAAAATAGGTGATGTGGAGTTGGTAAGCACATATACTCTATTGTATGGCATCTCCTGTAGCTTCAATGTTTTTTCATCCACGACAATTTAGCTCCCCTAGTCTTGAAGCTATTTCAACCAAAAATGCCTCGTACCAGCAGTGCAGGGGGGTTCCCCTGATTTGGATACTGGCCAGCCGAGCTAATTTCCCATTCACCAACCTCCACAGATGCAGAGAATGCAGGCATAGCTTCGCAGTTGTAGAGAGGTCCGATAGAAGAATGGCTTGATCATCAGGGGACTGCAGTTTTAGTAGAACCTCACCGCCTTCCAAACGGACTGCAGATGCATTCCTATATCCTGCCTCTTGCAGGATATTGTTCAAAGTGGTCACGTCCAAGAGAGGGGCAGGAATACCTATCAAGCAATTCATGAGCCACTGAGAGGCCTCTGGGTCTGGTTTAAATATAATTGGGGAGGAATCTTCCGAGTTATTTGATACCTCTTGAATTCTACTGTCCTTGTGCAAGTTTTGCAGGTTATCGTTATTCGTGGGAGCAATAGGGAAGCTATCTCGAGTATTCCTAGCAACACTGACCTTAATTTTGAACGATCCAATCCAAATGCCATTTAGTTTCTCTAGTAGTGAATGCTCAACTGAGTTCCTTATGAAACGAACAAAACCAAATCTACTATCCGGGTTCGTGATTCTCTTGGGGAGATGTACGTCACTTACTTGGCCAAATGTAGAGAATACTTTCCACATCTCATCACGCTTCCAGGATGGTGGGAAATTTGAGAAATAGAACGAGAGGGAATCGGCTCTGACTCTCTTGATGAATGCTGACAAAGGCTTCCTGGCGGCGGTAGTAGGTTCCAAGCTTTGTTTGTTGCCCCACTTTCTAACCTCAGTCCACTCATTCTCATCCACGACTATTGAGTCTGGAGAGCTGTCAGGAGGGAGGGCCGAGTCAGAGGGAGGAGTTGTAGAAGAAGCCATTGTCAGGAAAATCTTTAGTGAGTAGAGAGAAGGCGGAGAAAATTTCCTAGAGAGAAAAACATAGTGTGTTTTGTTTTTTTACATAGTTAGCCTTAAAGTGACTTTATATGCCATTTAACAAATATGCCCACAAAAACAAAAGATGACAGAATATAAAAGAACTAGCTACAGAGTATTCATGCAGCTCTCTTTCTCTGGTAATTATAACCAAGTTGCTGATTGAATCCGGATTTGGTTTCGTCGCAAAATTATGGGGCAGTGTATCCATTGAGAGATGCTTGCTCCTTTGTATTCCATTTTCCTTGCTGTGATCCATAGCTACATATTGTGCTTGATCCAATCGACTTTTGATGCAAATTCTACTTCTGAATCGAATTTGATGGCATTACGTTCTCTCCATAAGCACCATATGGTTACATGCCACAATGCCTTCCAGACTTTTGCACCTATCGGCCCTCTCATGTAGTTTATATGGCTTGCAAAGTGGGATACAATTTCTGACTGATCTTCAACATAACTCAACTCAAACCATGAATATATATCTGTCCACAGTTCAGCTGCATTCTGTCATCCGATGAAAAGATGTGAAATCGTTTCACTTGATTCAGCACACATGACGCATGACTGTGCATTTTGCGGTATCACAACCCCTCGGTTTACAAGTTTATCAACTGTATAAATTTTGTGTTGTAATAGGCGGTAGCAGAAAGATGTACATTCTTGGGAAGAAGCTTGCACCATATCTTAGATAGTTCAACGTTTGCATCATCATCATTACCTTGAAGATGGTTTTGGGCTGCATAAACTGAGAACATCGAAAATACCCCTTTAGAGTTTCCCCTCCATTGTCAGAGATCCAAGCCCTCCGTGGGTAGAGGTTTTCTTGACAACAATAGCTCTAGTTCAATAAATTTTTCTGTTTCTCTAGGCCTTAATGGTCTCTTGAAATTGAGATGCCAACTTTGTACTTCCTTCTGTAATTGACTTAGCTTGGCTACCGTGTGATTTTGTTTAGAACTCAGACTGTATAGCCGATTGACAGTGAGTGCTAGACAACCCTCCCAAGTCCAGTTTGATCGCCAGAACAAGGCTTTTTCCCCTGTTTTTATTTCTAGAATTGAGGTGTTGCTGAACCATACTTGTTTGGAGATGGACCAAATGTCCTTCCAACAAGATCTGCTCTATGGACTGCATTTGAGTAAGTCTAGATGACATATTTGCTCGAGTTGTTCGGGGATTCACCCCCTATTGGGGTTTACATGTTATAGGTGTTATTTCACAACATTCTAATATTGTTTCTAATTTCTAGGTAATTTATGTTAATGGTACGGATCAGCAGGACATGTGAGGCATCGAGAAAGTGAGAAATGTTAGAGAAGAGAGTGATTGGGCAGCGGAAGATGAAGAATATGGGGAAAATATTTCATCGAACTCAGTATGACGGGCGATATAAACAATGGAAGCCCCTTTGAGGTGTACTATAACCTAGGAAGATGCAATGAATGTTCTTTGGAGAGAACTTATTAGCCATATAATCATGCAGAAAATGATAAACTCAGCAAAGAAAAATGATGAAAATGCTCATAATTTGGAAAAATCTTATGAAGGAGTTCAAAGGGGGACGTACCTCCTAGAAGTGACGTGGGCAACCGTTTGATGAGGTAGACTGCATTACTGAAAGTATCAACCCAAAGAGAAACGGAAAGACATTTGTGGGCAACCGTTTAATAATGTAGACTATGGGTCTATATATCCACAATCCACAAAGTACCCAATATATTCCCAACTTGTCAGATGTACGAGGTCTTACCCTTGTAATTAAACAAAGAGGTCATTTCCGTTGCGACCCAATATGCATTGTGTCATTTGATGTATTGAGTTCTAGCAACTACTATTAGAAGCACTAGAATTTAATAGAGCAATTTCGCTCTAATCCATTATTAGCAAAAAGCTACTCTGGGTCTATATATATTTATACCGATTGAATGATTTTTTATCATTGAAATATCAGCCGAAATCTTCTCTCAAATATTATTTCTTTCAATTTAAATATTTTATTTAAAAAATTCACCAACTACGAAAACACTGAAGAATAAGCATTTGTTTCTTCTCCACCCAATCCGCCGGAGAAGACAATTACACGATTACATCTTAGATCCATCACCTTCTACATTCCAAAATTGATACATGCAGTAGGCTGAAGGCTCTCTAACCCAATCCATTGTCTCAATTGAACAAAGTCGTTCTACACATTTATGTTAAATTAGACACATTAGGAAGGTAATCAAAGTCAAAACATTGTAAAAGGAAAGGATCAAAGATTGATCCTTTCCTTAAACCGACTTGATTGCCTTCCTAATTATCTCAAGAAGTTTGTCCTATAAGTGTAAAACATTGATGAATGAAAAAGCTAAGCAATTCAATTCCAATTCTTTGTATCTGATTCCTAACTCTAATATGGTATCAGAGCGAATGGCTCGATCCTCTTGAGCAAGCCACAGAAAAACTCATCACTTACCAGACGGTTTGCCGGTCAGGCTGATGTCAACCGGCGACCAAACACGCCTATTTTTTTCAGCGGCATCAAACAAGAGCCCAGCCACGGAAGAACTGTCAAGTCAATTTGCCCAACTCCTTCAACAAATTAAGCCACAAACAGAAACCATTTCACCTATTATCATTAACCTGAAGCTTATGGATCATAATTATCCGTTATGGAGCAGGCTCATAAAGATGGCGATCGGCAGGCGGGGCAAGCTCAGACACATCACAGCACCCCCACCCGCTGAGACCGATCCCACATATCACCGATGGGAGGCTGCGGATCTTAACTTTTGTTTGAGTATCCTAGGGGTTGTTGACCCTACGCTACTCGACCGATACGCCTCCTTTCCCACGGCGAAAGCGTTATGGGAGGGCCTCACAACGACGTACAACAGTGGGAATGATTCCCTACAATTCTTTGATCTCGCAGTTCAAGCGAACCGTCAACTACAAGGTCAGGGGTCCTTGGAAGCATTCTATACGAATTTACAGAAAATCTGGCAAGACATGGACAGACGCCAGCCCAACCCGATGAAGTGCCCGGAGGATGCACTCATCTTCAATCGGCTCTAGCAGGAAACCCGATTATTTCAGTTTCTTGCTGGAGTCGAACCCAAATTTCGATACCACAAAGATGGATCTCCTCAAATCCGACCCCCTACCATCTGTTGAAATAGCCTACGCCGCGTTCTGGCTCGAAATATCCTGTCTCTACATCCTCAATATCGGACAACTCGCCAGAGGCGAGCCATCTCACAGTATTGGCGGTGGTTTTACAGTGAGAACCCGGTCAGAAAAGGCCAAACAGCCGGCCAAATCATCCTCCCGGAATGGTGAAGTAGACAAATCTACACTATATTGCACCGATTGTCAGTGCTCCGGCCACTCAACCGACCGATGCTTTAAGAAAATCGGGTTTCTCGATTGGTACTTTAAAGATAAAAGCAGGAAGCAGCTGGTGTTGGCGCCGCCACCGTGGGACACAGCGACACATCCACCAGCGACGGTGGCAACCAACACACGGCCACTGGATTTGGTGCTCTGGCTGTAACAGACGAAAACCTCGAAGGAGCACACAACGCAAGTAACGGGTTCGGGACAAGTGAAAATGTCTCGAACCTTAATGACAAATGCTTGCAATTAGATCCTCGATCTTCTTATGAGCTTGCAGATACGTCCTTGGATTGTCGAATATTTGCAGATACATCCTCGGCTCCTCCTGAAATCCCGATCTGCCCTCCTGACTTCCCTACAACTCAAAACACACCCCAGACATTTCCTCAATCCCATATACACCCCCAGACTTCCGTTAATATTCCCCAACAACCCCTCGATTTCCGAAATAGCCAAAAACACCCTCCAACTCTCTGCCCCTCACCGAAATCAACCCAGACTAACTACATATTCCGAAAACTTCCCCAAAAATTCCAAAAAACCCATAACACTACACCACCATCCCAAAATTCCGAAAAAAAAAAACACCCCACATGTCTACAAAATCATCCCATCCAACAAGCCCATCCTGAAAAATCCCGAAAAAGCCTCAAATTTTGGGAAACCTAAATTTTTTTACCCCCGGATGAATTGATCTCCCACCATCTAGTTCTTACTCTGTTGGTACCACAACTCCAAAATCCAAGGGACGGTGGCTTATTGACTGTGGAGCCACTGACATTATGACCAACTCTTGGGCAAATATTCTTACACCTTCAGAGTCCAGAACAAAAATTATTCAGACAGCCAATGGGGGTGTCTCTCCAGTTGTTGGTGCCGGCACTATTGAGATTTCACCCAATCTCAAATTAAAAAATTGTCTTTATGTGACATCTCTGTCGTACAAGCTTTTGTCTATCAGTCAAGTCACCAAGGAATTAAATTGTCGTGTGCTGATCTATCCCTATTTTTGCTTACTGCAGGACATTTAGACACGGGAGATCCTTGGACGTGGCACTGAGCAGGGAGAGTTGTACTATGTTGATGATGCGTTGAGTTCTGCAATGCTTGCAAAGGGAACATCTGATCAAACAGTATGGTTGTGGCATAGACGTCTGGGACATCCATCTTCTGGTTATCTCAAGATAATTTTTCCGCATTTTTTCAAAAAGAACATAACTCTTTCTTATGATACATGACATTTAGCAAAGACTCATCATCATTCCTATTCATCAAATAATACCCGTGCGAGCACTATTTTTTCCTTGGTCCATTATGATGTTCGGGGACCAGTACCCGAGTCCAGCACAGATAGCTTTCAATATTTTCTGCTTTTCATAGATGATTGCAATAGGATGACATGGGTTTATTTTCTTAAACATAAAGCTGACGTGTTTGAAAATTTTCGTGAGTTTTATACCATGATTGAGACTCACTTTCAAAAGCAAATCCGGATTCTCCGTTCTGATAATCTAGGAGAATTTGTGAATCAACCTATGAAACAATTCTTCTCTGAAAAAGGCATTGATCATCAAACCACATGTTCCCACACTCCTTCTCAAAATGGGGGTAACCGAACGGAAAAATCGCCTAATTCATGAAACCACTCGAGCCCTAATGCTTCAATCTAAATTCCCTCAGTATTTCTGACCCGAGTGTTGCCACTGCCATATACCTTATAAACCGTCTTCCCAAAAAAATCCTTAACCTTCAAACTCCTATCCAAACCCTAGCCACTTATACAACCAGCAGCGGTCCTTGCTTTACAACCAAAAGTCTTTGGGTGCTCCATCTATGTTCACATCCCCAAATCTGAGCGCACAAAGTTTGAAACCATGTGCCCAAGTGTGTCTTTGTAGGGTACGAGATCCATAAAAAAGGATACAGATGTTTTCATCCAGCTACTCAGCGGATGTATGTTACCATGGACTGTAACTTCCTCAAAACTAAGTACTATTTCTCTACCTACTCTGCTGCTCAGGGGGTGACATATGTTGATCATCTGAGTTGGTTACTTGGTCCAGTCGGAGTTGTCGGACGGAAGGAGACTCATGAGGATTCACCGACTCACATTGAACAGCCCGCACTGCCATCCACTCAAGATTCATCCCTGGCTGAATATCATGAGGTAAGTATTCATGATGACTCATCTTTATCTGACATTATACCAACTAGTCATTTTGATCTTGCAAAACCAGAAGCGCCACTAGATCAGTACATCCTGCCCCACAGGAGCTCACGGGGTATTCCTCCAAAACGATATGAACCTGAACATATCCCGCGAGTGTCCCGGTATCCTGTGTCTAACATGGCCAGGGGAAGTCTATCTTCGAGATCTCAGTTGTTTGTTGCTGCATTATATTCTGAGAAAGTCCCGAGAACAATGCAGGAGGCTATGGAGAATAAATAATGGCGTGAGGCTATGAATGCTAAAATGGCTGCCCTTGACAAAACTGAAACATGGGAGCAATGTGTGCTGCCTGCAAGAAAGAAACTTGTTGGATGCATATGGGTATTTACTATCAAACATAGAGCAGATAGCACGATTGAAAGATATAAAGCCTGGTTGGTAGCAAAAGGATACACCCAAACATACTGCATTAACTACTCGGAAACTTTCTCACCAGTGGCCAAAATTGATACAATCCGAGTACTATTCTCAATTGTTGCCAACCGAGATTGGCCATTACATCAGTTTGATGTAAAAAAAAATGCATTTTTACTTGTAGATCTCGAAGAAGATCTATACATGGAACCTCCACCCGATTTTTCAGGAAAATTTCAGAAGGGAGAAGTATGGAAGTTGAAAAAGGTTTTATATGGTCTAAAGTAGTCCCCAAGAGCATGGTTCAGAAGATTCAGTGTAGTTATGAGAAAACATGGATATACAAAAAGCAACTCAGACCATACACTGTTCTTGAAGAAAAAAGGGAACTTAATCACTTGTCTGATCATTTATGTAGATGACATGGTGATTACTGGAGATGATATTGAGGAAATCAAGAAGCTGCGGGAGAACCTGTTTCGAGAATTTGAGATAAAAGATTTGGAGAGATTAAAATATTTTCTTGGAATCGAAATCCCACGATCATCTAGAGGGATCTTTATTCCTCAGAAAAAATATGTACTGGATCTCCTAGCTGAAACAGGGCTCACAAACTGTAAACCGGCTGATAGACCGAGAAAAATATCAGTGACTAGTGGGAAAATTGATCTATTTGTCACACACCAGACCTGATATTGCATATTCAGTAGAAGTGGTTAGTCAATTTATGCACAAACCACAAGAAGTCCATATGGAAGCAGCCTTGAGGATTGTCAAAAAGGAACAGCGGGACAAGGAATCATATTTCAGATGAATGGAAACTTAAAAATTCAAGCGTATACTGACACCGATTGGGCCGGAAGTCAAACTGATAGACGATCCACCTCAGGATATTTCAAAATACTTGGAGGAAATCTGGTAACATGAAAGAGTAAGAAACATAAGGTGGTTGCTCTCTCCAATGCAGAAGCGGAATTCAAGGGAATAGTATGAGGGTTAGCTGAAATTCTATGATTGAAGAAACTTATGACTAAGCTGGGATTTCCAGATGATGAAGCTACCCCCCTCATGTCTGACAACAAAGTTGTCATCAACATTTCAGAAAATCCGGTCCAACATGATCGGACCAAGCATATTGAAGTAGACAGACATTTCATAAAAGAAAAATTAGAAGAAAAAATTGTGTGTCTACCCTATGTACGATCAGAACATCAGCTAGCAGATATACTGACCAAGGTAGTAACCGGGCAATCGTTCCATGAAGTCTTGCACAAGTTGGGTATCGGAGATATGACATCAGGGAGAGTGTTAGACTAGACACATTAGGAAGGTAATCAAAGTCAAAACATTGATTACCTTCCTAATTATCTCAAGAAATTTGTCCTATAAGTGTAAACCATTAATGAATGAAAAAGCTAAGTCAATTCCAATTCTTTGCATCCGATTCCTAACACTAATAATTTATTCTCGGTTAATTTGATTTGGGATCGATTATATTCTCCGATCTTGTCTGAATAAGTGAATCGAATATATTGGATTGCTTTGTCGCCACTATTTTGGTTTTGCTTTGTTACCTTTTCTCTTTTTGTTGGAATTCTTTGGCCTACTTTCTTGTTTTCTGCAAGACTTATCTTGAGCCCACTTTCTATTATATTATAGTTTAATGCTAACTTCCATAAACAATTTAAGTTTCTAAATATTTTTTTAATTATATTCGCGCTTTTCATTGATTGTGTTTTTGTTTTTGTTTTTGTTTTTATTAATTTTACGTTGTTTACAGTAGTAATGCTTCGATAAAAATCTTAAATTGATCAAGTGTGGAGTGAAGTCACTATTCAAGGCTTCCCTATTCCATTAGGACTTGTCAATTATCATTGCTTATTATGGTATCTTGCATGTTTAGGCTGGGCTTTAAGGTAATATTCGATATTGTGGAATTTTCCAGATATTTTTTAAACGATTTGCCATAGTATATATAGAGCATAAGATATTGATGAACTAAAATATTTATTTAGTCCAAAATTCATCAATGATAATTGGGTCGTGCTCTGTGGCCACCAATTCCGATAGATTCCGTGACCGTGAGTTTAGGCTGCTTATTATGATATTTGCCAAATGAAACTTGAGCCCAATAGTTGGTCAGGAGTTGGGCTTAAAAGCAGTCAAATTTAGATCCGTTTCTTTTGCATACAGGTTGTGTAACATAAGCGGAACAAGCCCTGGGCAGCGGAGCGGCCAGCGGGCGGAATTGGAATTGCTCGTTTCGCGTTCTGCCCGCGAAGGTTGCGGAATCGATTTTTCAGTTCCGCATCCGCCCACTTCGCATAATCTCGCAAGCGGATGCGGAATTCGCAAATTTCGCCTAATTTCATAGGCGGGTGGATGCGGAATTTGCGGATTCCGTGTAATTTTGCGTGCGGGGAGGATGCAGAATCCGCGGATTCCGCGTAAGTAAATATGCCAATAAAAAATAAAAAATAAAAAATAAAAATTGCAGGCGGGCGGATGCGGAACCCCACGGAATCCGCCCGCATATATTTTGTATTTAAATAAAAAAAATATATAAAAATAAATTTATGCGGACGGATGCGGATTACGCAAAGCAAAAAATCTTCTTTTCGCATTCCGCTTACATAACTTTGTGGAATACGATTTTTCATCCGCATCCGCACCGCATTCCACACCGCATTCCGCATCCACACCCGCTGCCCAGGGTTACTATCTATGATGGGGTTGATGGCGTTGAACCTTGTGTCCATCCGTTTGAATCCTCAAATTGTCGTGTGTCATGTTTGGATTGACTCGAGACACTAATCAAGTGGCAGAGCTAGAGAAAAAAAATGTACAAGTATCTTTTGTTCACCTGAGTTTATGATAACCCTCTAATTTTGGGTCTAGCCCTCTATCTCAAAATCTTGATTCGGGTACAACCTTTTCTTATTTAAAATCCTGATTTTGTCCTGCCATAAAATCAAGTAAAATGAGTTTTGAATTGCAGATTTTTATTTTTATTTCATCAAAGACTAAAAGATGTGAACCTAAATACTAGCTGAACGAAAACCGTGGCGTTTTCATTAACACATGAGAATGAGTTACATGCATCAGATCAACAAAATGAGCAGGATAGTCAAGCAAACTCTTATCTAAAAAGATAAAAATGATGAGTGAACATTTTGGAAGGAGATACATTATAGTGTCAGTTTGGTAGCATAACAATTTTATCATTCTTCAGGGATAACATATGTGTTCCTGCAGGACGGAGTTATCACTAGGCTATTGGTACACACCGTTTTATAGTATTCGGATAAAACTTAACTTGGGATACGCATAATTTAACGTTAGGTATAACTTGATTAAAAAGTATAAATTTTGCCACGTCAACAAAATCACGTGAATTGACCGCAATGCCCCTTCGTCCACATATATAAGCTGCATAGAAAACCCTAATTCGAGCGTCTTCTCACATTCCCTCCACAAATCGTCTCTGTGAAGCTTCCATTTCATGGCACCAAGAGCTTCAAAGTGCAAACGCCCGCTTTACCCCACCCAGAGCAACCTCCGTCTAATCGTTGCTGGGAAACCCATCAGACGTTGATATCGGCAGGACGCCAACCTTGATTCGTCCTCTCATGAGGCTGAATCATCAGACCTAGTTCGCATTCCGTAAAGATTGAACCCCGATCGGGAGACTGGTCGGATAATCCTGTTGTCATATCCTTGGTGGACCCATCGTCCTCAGATTTGTACGCCATAGACTCTCCACAGTCTCCACCACATGCTTCCTCCACTTCTTCCTATATGGAGACTTCCGGGAAGGTTGTGGGTTCTCCGAATCCGCCTCCATAGACACCTGCACTAGTTCGGTGTACATCCCCACCTAGGTTGTGGGACAATCTCAGTACAAAGATGGATTATCTGCACGCCATGGCCAAGATGCTCAAGCGTCCGCAAGTGAACGACGAGGAGTAATACCCTCTGTGCGTTGTACATGTATGCAACAAGATCCCTTCATCTGGCCTCTCGAGTTCCAAAAGGCCGGGGACTCCAGCACGGTTGTGGAGCCAGGCACAGATCTGACGGCTAGCGTCTCCAACCCACCAGCACCTGATGCAGAGGTAATTTAACGTTCATAAATTATTAGCATTTGTGTTATTTAAGCGTTATTTAGGTTGTTGTGTATTGCAGGACAAGGATGCCCCCAAGTTGCCGCAAATCTGGCCTAGACGATGTAGATTAAGGATCCCGAACGATGCACTCCTTTTTTTCGGAACGTTCTGAACATTCCCTTTGGAAGAAGACATGAATGTTTTCTTTTGACTGTTATTAATGTATTTTGTCTGTAACCTTGGACATGTTGGTTTGCTAAGCCTAAACTTCAACCCATTTCCAGTTCGTGTGGCTGTATATATTGGTTTTGATTAGTGTTTATATTTGGTGATTTGTTTGTTCGGGCATGCCTTCATTTTTGTCGATAGTCCACATTTGCAAGTCCACAAAATCCAAATCCGTACACCACTTTACACTAGTCTAAATGAAAATATTGCGAATGGTCCTCCCACTAAATATGTCCAGGAGAAACTTAAACAACGAAAATAAAACATATATGGATGGCGGGACATAACTCTTCCTCGTAGGCATGGCCATTCAGGAATTCGGGACGGGAATTGCCCGTTCCCATTCCCATCCCGAATTATTTTGGGACCGGGACGCTCATTCCTAGTCCCGTCCCTATTTCCCGAAGTCCTAAAAATTTTGGGACTTCGGGATGCGGGAAATCCCGAATCCCATGGTCCCATTTGGCCATCCCTACTTCCTCGGACAACTTTTCTTCTATTGTAGGCTGTCTTTACTATCGTTATTGCATATCTGTTTTCCATTCTAACTTCATATTAAATGCCAGTGTTATTTTCGTCATAATAGTTTGTCAGTACTGCGAATTGCGTAAGGAACCAAATTCAAATTGATACATACAATGTCAACATTAAAAACGGGCAAGACAGAAAACATTAGTAGACCACAATGTTTGTCAATACTAAAACAAAACAGTATTAGATGTCCTTGAGCACACTATTACCCCACTTCTCCCTCAATGTAATCTTCAGTAGCTGCTCCCCTTTTGCATGGTCATGAATCTTCCAGACGACAAATAGAATATGGTCCTTCATTAGGAGTTGGACCATGTGCAACTGTTTCTCATACACAACATTTGGGAAATCTTCCAACGTCTTGAATATGAATGTCGCCTTACGCTCGCTTGTGTCGAGACTAGGACCACTATCATCATCCAGCATATTCGAGCCCTTCATCAGCAATGTGTTCAGATCTGACATGCTACCAGTGGCCTTATCATAAAAAAATTGTGCTGGGATGCCAAGACCCCAAACTTTTGCTTCTTAGGAAAACTCACCGCGGCCTGCATGTTAGCATAGGGTTGTTGTTAAGGCTCTGGACAGTTTGATGTGGCCTAATCTCCTCATTCACATCACACTCAGCAATAGCCTCATCACAAGTAAGTATTTGTCACCGGGTCGTTGCCCTCAGCCAGGTCAGTGCTTTCGCTGATTGCATTCCTCATCCTATGAAACATGTTAACAAAGCAAGAGCAATGCATTATAGTCACAAATAAATAGGGACATGTATCAATAAACTACTACTTTAAAATGAACACCATTACAATATCAAGTAAAGTTTAACATCAAGCATGAGCAGAATAACAATGAACAAGATAGCACAAATGTCAACAGGTTCCAAAGACTGTTACACATAGACACAAATAAACATCTAGGACCACAATGGTGATGTAGGAGATTTTTGTGCATCGTTGGAGGTTGACCGCACAACAACTGCCATGTCATCACGCTTTTGAGTCCAAGCTAGGAAGGATTGAGGAGTCTTAATGTATTGTTCTTCATCATCTGCGTAGAGCATTGATTCTCTTCCATAAGTCCCACATTAACAAGTAATGGATCATTAGGTATGGTGTCAATAATAAAGTTATGCAAAAGAGAACAAGAAAGCATAATTCTTGTCTGTTTTCTAAGGGGAAAGAATGTAGGACTTTGCAACACCGGAAAATGGTATTTTAGAATTCCAAAAGTGCGTTCAATGATATTCTTGGCAGATGCGTGTTTCAGATTGAATATCTCATAATGGGTTTGTGGTCTCCTGGATCCATGACCACATTCCTTCAAATGATACCGGGTTGAACTATGCGGGGTGAGGATCCATCACAGTTCATATAGCCACCATCACAGAGGTAGTAGCAACCTGCAGCCGCAACAAAGATTATTATAGTCAACTTTATACAACATAATACAGAAGAATCACCATGGTGGAACACAACAAGCCATGTGGAACCTTGAGGCCGGATGGTCTACTTAGAGCATCCCTCAAAACTCATGCATTAGTAGTCGAACCTTCCCATCCGGCGTGCATATACACAAACCTACCTTTAGTGCCACAAACACCAAGTATATTGGTTTCCAGAGTACCTTTTTCTTGTTCTATACCGTGAATGGTCTTCTGTTGGGGCATGTATTGGTATGTATGTCCCGTCTAGAACACCCTAACACCCCTGACACAGAAATGCCAAAATAATTCAAGCAATCAAGAATGTATTAATGACAGTGGAAACCTAAATACAAGAAAAATTCCTGGCAAATTTTATTACTTGGAAATAGCTCAACGATTTTCAGTACAGTCCATATCTACCGATTTAGGGATGGTAAAAAATCTGTCTTTCGGTTTAATGACAGTGTTTAGAACCTCGTGGAAGACAACACAAATTGTTGTTCACTTCTTTGAAAGTCTGTTTGTAGAGTTCTATTCTTATGGTGGTGTGCTAATGTACGTAGGAAAATTTTAGTTTTCTCATAAATTGAAACGTATTGATCTTCCTTTAGGCCGCATTCCACTCTTAGGATCCTGCAAAGCTCATTGAATGTGTTCTTGTGCATCCTAAGGTTATGGAAACAGTTTCGGCTATTTCCCAGTGTTAGTCTCCCAAAAATGTTATTTGCTCAGATATTTTTTTATCAAGAATCAAGTATTTTGGTGTGAAATTGCACTTCCTTTTTCGATTTGCCAACTCCAAAGCCTCTTTGTCTCACCAAACCCATGGTGACCAACAAAACAATCCGCAAAAATTTGAGGAAGACTAAATTTTCTATAATCCATGAAAATGTTGGAAACCTAGCAAAAAGGGGGCCTCACTGGGTATAAATGCAATGTCAACCAAATCTCACAAACCAATCACATATTCCAAAGAAAAAATAGGAAAGCCTAGATCCAGTAGCTATACACAATAAAATAGGCAATTTAACGAAGTAGCAAGCATGAGTGTGGAATAAAAGCACCAAAAGTTACTTGTAGGCCCAAAAGAGGGAAGATTACCAGCGGTGTTTGAGTGATGGAAGACGAACTGAAGAGATCTGCATTCGTAAAGCCAAGAAGCAGGGAGGAAAATGGAGTACAATTTGGCTGTTCACAAACCCTCGGAGGGGGAATCAAATTCGTAAGAAAGAGGCGAATGAGCAATTTAGTCGAGAAATTTTAATATATATATATATATATACACACACACACGATGGCTCTTCATCGTAAATATTGGGGTAAAGTAGGGGTAGACATGAAGGCTAAAATTGGATTACGCGGCCATTTTTCAATATGCCAAACTTTGGGCGGATTGGAAATATAGAGCAATGCGACTACTGTGCCAGATCCAAGGATTGTAATCCCACAACCCGAAAACAAAAATGCAGGGTACCAAACAGCTTGTGTATGTGTATAACTGCATGATTCCTCCATTTATACCCTGATTAGCATGCTACCAAACTAGCCCATACAAGCTATGTGATCCACTTCTTCTATTCTATAATCTTCAATTCTCGGATTATTCTCTCTTGAGGCTGGGCTAGGTTTCTTCATTATGTCTTTTGAGTTTATGTAAGAAAGTTTGATTTCTTGTCAAACACTTGATTTTGTAGATTTAGTGGAAGGAAAGGGGAACATGCAAAATGATTTGTTTGGCAGCATATGCAACAAAACCCCAAACATACATTAAATATTTCTGTCAACTCCTACGCATACGTGGTAAACTTGTTAAACTAAACCTGTCATCTAAAATTGAGATTGCTTCTGAACTACAATCCAACCGAAGTGTGTTGCCTCTTCTGGTTTTGTCTTGTTCTTTTATATTTGTCTTGCTTTATCTTGATCAACTTGTTACAAACACACCATTGGAAACTAATGTAATGCTTTCTCTTCAGCCCAACATTGTAGCAACCCCATTAATCAGCATGATAAGTTACATGATACCAAGCTAATGCCTTTGTGAAGACTGATTTAGCTAGGTTGTGTTTGTTTGAGAATGAGGAAAATCAGGGAAGGAAACATGTTTTGTATTGCTTTTTTTTTGTTGAATGCGTTTTAAACATTGTTGAGTACAATTTATAGATGAAAGTACTTGTAGATAAGGCTAATCTAATGCTAAATCGACTTTTGCAGATGTTGTAGATGTCGCTTCTTTTTGTAGGGGTAGTCATCGAATATGTGGTTCCATAGCTGAAGACTTAGCCAAAGAGTGAGCAACTGACCATGGTTTTGAGTCGGTAGCAGGCTAAGGTTCAACAATGGTTGTGGCCATTCCATCAGCAGTTGCATCAGTTACTGATTGTCTGATTAGCTTCCTTTCATGAACCAGACCCTTGCCTCATTTCTCAAAGACCACACAGTTACACCAACTGCTTCCACATCTTTTCTTCGATCGAAAATCTTAGACATCTTCATGATCTCACCCTTGAGGATCTTAGCATCTGTTTTTATGTAGAAATAGTACATCAAGGTGCCCAACTTGTACTCATACTCGGTTTTATACCAAAATGCTTCATCGATGTCATATGACCTCATTGCTACTTCTTTCGTGAAGGTCTTGAAAGTGGCATTGCAGGGTGCGATTGTTGGGCTATAATCCACTGTTGTGACCATCCAGCCCACTAATGCCCACGACTCTCCATTGTTGATCAGAGTGATCATGCCTGCCTCATTTGCAAAAAACTTATCAAACACCAAAAGATAAGGAGGTGACTCCTACTCCATCTTCTCCAACCACCTTTCTGCAAGACCACCTACAAGACAAGATAGGAAATGTAGTCTAGTTTTTACCTATTCAATAATGTATGCAAACTCTGCTCTATATAACGAACCAACTAATGTATGAAAATTTAAGCTGCAATGCAATAGTTACCTTTCATCTAAAATAATATCTTCTTCCTAAACTTCCTCAAATTCAAGCTTGGTTGTCAAGATAGGAAATCCTCAATCTCAACCTTTAAACATCTTCATGGTATTGAGCATTACAAGAAGGCTTGAGAGTCTATTTTTCGATATTGTTTCTTTCTTCTTCCTTTCTCTATTTTTCGTAATTTTCTCAAAATGTATCTCTATTTTTCGTAATCTTCTTCCTTCTTTCTTTTGTTTAAGAGGAGTTTAGATCTAATTTTCCCTTCTTTGTAACATCAATGAGAATTAATTTTTTTCCCTCCACCAATGAGTCAGGGAAACCGCCCCGGAGGGCATGATGATTTTTTTTTCAATTTTCTTCAATTCTCGCTTCTCAAATTTTTAGTCATTCTTTTCTTTCTCCTATGCTCTCCTCTAGAGATGGGTGGTTCGGTTGGCGGTCGCTGAACCGTTGGTTTTTTCTGGTTGCCGATTTTGAAAAATGAAAACCATAACTTAAACCGTCGGTTGCTAGTTTTTTCGATTACTGGTTAAGTCGGTTGATGGTTCGATTAATGGTTTTCTCCAATTTTGATTGTCGGTTTACGGTCTCATGATTTTAGGTAGTTTTATGACAGTTTCGACACAGTTAGTAATATGGTTGTAACCAACTTTGTTTTAGTTTTTTTTTTAATTTTCATTATTACTCTAATTTTAAGTTGCCGATTTACGGTCTCCGGCGGTCGACATTATTATTTTTTAAAATTTTTTATTTTTATTTTTTTGTGTTTAGTTTAGCTTGAAATTTAATTTATAATTATAAATTTATAAACTTAAAAACTTATAAACTTATAAAATTTATAAAAATTAAAACTTATATAATTTATAAACTTTAAAATTTATAAAATTTAAAAACTTATATAACTTATAAACTTTATTAACTTAAAAACTTATATAATTTATAACTTATAAAACATATATAACTTATAAAGTCATAAACTTATAAAATATATAAAAGTTACAAATTTATATAACTTATAAAGTTATAAACTTATAAAATTTATAAAAATTAAAACTTATATAACTTATAAATTTATAAAAGTTAAAAACTTATATAACCTATAAAAGGTTATAAAACATATATAACTTATAAAGTTTTAAACTTGTAAAATTTATAAGAGTTTTTTTTATAAGCCAAATTTTCATTGATAAAAATATTTACAGAAAAGGTTCAAAAACAAAGAGCACAAATCGCACTAGCAAATCATTAATCAGACACACAAGATAAAAAAGATACATCAGTGATCTCTATATTCCACAGCTGAGCAGGTAGCCCATGTTTATTATTTTGGGCCCATTTTGCGCAGCCTTATTAAAATTATAATCTGCTTTTAATAACCTCGAATTACGAAATAAGTGTTTTGCGC
>JAOWBN010016993.1:0-10767 GCA_028565015.1 Pinguicula moranensis
TACAGGTTAGGTACGGGAGGTCCAAGTCCCTATGGTGCATGTTTAGCTAATATGTTTTGTCTAAGAGGTCATTGGTTTATTATCCGTGAGCTGAATTGATCCAAGTCGAAGGATATGTTGCTCAGTAAGCTATCCTGGTTGATTTTGAAGATAGTATGGTATTCGTGTAACTAGCTAGATGTTGTTTTGGTTTGCCTGAAAATTTGGCTCATGCAAATGCTACCAAAATGCAATGCAATGGTAAAACCACAGAGTATGAAGTTGGGCGATTAATGATTGCTAGAACTCTTGAAACTGAAAGTTGAGGAATCAACATGTTGCAGTAGATGTGTGCTTGTTGTACAAGAGCCTAACACCTAATACACATGTTTGCAATAAGATCACAAGGAGAATCATGGACTTGTAAGTGATGGAGGTTGTGTTGTTTTCTTGAAAATGAACTATTATACACCTGCCCAACGGGGTTATGCCCTCTATTCATTACAGGGATAGCTCACCAAACAGGAAGGAATTGTGTACCAATATTCCTATAAAAAAGGAATATTGATAAGTTGACAGTGAGGATATCTTGTTTGGTGAAGAGTGGATGATGGCAATGAACTGAATGCGGAGATGCTCTGTGTTTTTCTATGAGACTAGGGGCGTCATATACCATATCACCCTTAACTATACTAGAGGGAACGATAGAAGAGTAGGATATACAGTTCATGATCAAGAAATCAACCACTGATTTCACCCTAATAGGTATAGTCTTGAGTATGCTTAAGGTAGTCTACGGCCTGTAATTATTTCTATTTTGCTTTGTGTTTTGACGCACACCTCTGTAAATAACTTATATTATATATGAGAATTTAGCTTATCGGAAAAAAAAGCAACCATCAGTTGTTGAGCCTAGTCAAGTAAGTGCTAAGAAGAACAAGAATACCACGCCAGGGAAATACCAAGCATCAACAAGCAGTTTCTTCAGCCTATCCGAGTTAAGAATATGGTAGGTGGTCTATACACTGAAGCAGATGCAGAATTTGATTCAGATGTCGCTTCCAACGAATATTGAGAGACAAGAGGTCATGAATGCAAGGAAGTCGTAGGACATATTTGTCAACCTTGAATCCTTTGAGGACCTTTTAAGAAGCGGGTTGATGTTGCCGAGGCATTGCTACTTGGCCCCGCACAGTACCTTCAATACAGCCCGTAAAGAGGTGTAAATGTTGGCATGTCTGTCTTAACTGATACTTTTGATGGACTGATTTCGTCTATCTAGGTTGAACTCGTCTTTGGTTTTGTTCGCCCTATTTTTTGACATGTTATTTAGCTGAACTGATATCATTGGTGGTTTGTCTGGTTTGGCTAGTTTGAACTTTCCGACAACACTCCTAATATTTTGGCTAGTTTGAAGTCATAGTTTACTGCCTGGATTTACACATATTGGACTCAACTTTTGTATCCTTTGAGGGTCAGTGTGAATGGAACTTGTCTTTTGTGGCCCAGATTTACGTATTTTGGATAGTCTGAAGTTGTCTTTTGTGATAGAACGGATTTCTTGTATGTGAATAAGATGAAGCCTAGATAGAGATGATAGGAGTGAATATGATTTCTTGTTTTATTCAACGTGTAGTAGTACATAGTTTTATACATGTCACAACTAGTAATTAAGGAAAAGAAGGATTTAGGGGAAAGAATTGATTTAATTCAATTCTTTCCTTGTACAATTATGGATTCCTAAATCTATTCTTTTCCTTATTTCACTATGTCAACACTCCCTCTCACGTTGAATTGTCGGGTCTTTAATCCCCAGCTTACTTAGCACACGTACAAATGTCGGTCCCGGTACAGCTTTAGTCAATATATCTACCAGTTGATCTTCTGATTTAACATAGGACAGAACGATCATTCCTTCTTCAAACTTTTATTTGATAACATGACGATCCACTTCAATATATTTAGTTTGGTCATGCTGTACCGAATTTCCCGAAATGGTTATAGCTGCTTGATTATCACATTTCAATGGACATACTGTCTCTGTCAGATACCCTAATTCAGAGATCAATTTCTTTATCCATAAGATCCCATCCAAACCTCTTGCTATTCCCCGGAACTCAGCTTCTGCACTAGAGAGCTACCACCATTTGCTTTTGCTCTTTCAAGTTACAATATTTCCACCCACCAGAGTAAAATATCCTGAAGTTGATCTCCTGTCATTTGGGTTACCTGCCCAGTCAACATTTGTATATCCTTCAATATTTAAGTGACCATTCTTTCGAAATATGATACCTTTACCCGAGGTTTCTTTTAGATATCGAACAACTCGAATGGCTACTTCTAGGTGATCAACTTGTGGTTGATGCATGAACTGGCTGACCACTCTGACTGCATAGGCTATATCTGGTATTGTGTGAGATAAGTATATCAACTTTCCCACTAATCTCTGGTATTGTTCCCGATCAACCAACTCTGCATGTTCATCTGTCTTTAACTTCAGATTTGGTATCATTGGTGTTTCAGCAGGTTTGCAATCCAAGAGACCAGTTTCATCTAATAGATCTAATATATATTTTCTTTGGGAAATAAAAATACCTTCTTTGGATCTCATAACTTCAATTCCTATAAAGTATTTTAATTTTCCCAAATCCTTCATCTCGAACTCCTGGAATAGTCTTTCCCTCAATTTTCCAATCTCATCATCATCGTTTCCAATGATGATCATGTTATCGACGTAGATTATTAGACATGTGATCATTTCTCCTCTTTTTTTCAGAAACAAAGTATGATCAGAATTACTCTGACTGTACCCGTATTTTTTCATAGATGCGTTGAATATTACAAACCATGCTCTGAGAGACTGTTTTAGTCCATACAGTGCCTTTCTAAATCTGCCTACTTGATGGGTTTGTTAGGAAACACTTGATGGGACTTCCATATATACCTCGTCCTCTAGGTTGCCGTGAAGAAATGCATTTTTCACGTCAAACTAGTGAAGAGGCTCGTTAAGGTTAGCAGCTATAGAGAATAATACTCTAATTGTGTTTATCTTGGCTACGGGAGAAAAGGTTTCTCAGTAGTTGATCCCATAAGTCTGTGTGTAGCCCTTTGCTACTAGTCGAGCTTTGTATCTTTCCACTATTCCATCTACCTTGTGTTTTACAGTGAATACCCATCGACATCCTACTGGTTTCTTTCCCTTTGGCTGTGTACACAGCTCCCATCTGTTGTTTTTCTTTAATGCTTCCATCTCTACTTGCATAGCTTGATTCCATATATCACTTTGTAGGGCTTCCTGTGTTGTTCTCGGTAAGTTTTCAGAGTATACTGCAGTAGCATACACTTTAGCATTCTTTGTCATTCTCTCCTTAGCCACCTGAGCTACTGGGTATTTTGACATCTTGGAGGTTTGTTCTGGGTTGTATCGTCTAGGAGGGATACCATGATTATTCTGTGGTGGTAGAACATATATAGACTGAGGTGAGCCTGGTTGTACCTCCTCAGTACACTCTCCTGAATGATTTTCAAGATCAATAGTATAAGTAATAACATGTGATTCATGGTCTAGTGTGTTTACCTCTTGTTCCCCAGACGAAGATTCAGGTTGTTCGTGAGCTACTGTAGCGGGGGTGGGGGCAGGGTAGTTGTTGGGAGTATATCTGGAGTCATCCAGTCCAGATGTTCATGATGTGTATTCGGTGTCTCCCCCTGAGCGCTTGACTGGGAATTTTGATAGTATTCTGTTTTGACGAAATCACAGTCCATTGTGGCATAGACACACTGTGTAGGAGGATGATAGCAGCGATATCTCTTCTGATTTTGGCCATACCCATGAACATGCATTTAACAGCAGACTGATCCAGTTTGGTTCTATCTCCTTTATGGACATGGACAAATACCGTACAACCAAAGACTCGAGGATGAAGTGTAAAGTTGGATGGGACTTGGGTATGTTCATGCAATTTCTGAAGAGGTGTGTGGAGAGCAAGGGCTTTAGTGGGTAATCGGTTCACTAGGTAAGCACCAGTAGAGATGGCATCGGCCCAGAGGAATGTGGGGGCTTGCGATTCAATTAGAATAGCAAGTGTAATTTACAGAAGGATTCGATTTTCTGTCTGCCACACCATTCTACTGTGGGGTATGGGGGCACGATGTTTGATGGATCAAACACCGGAATTTGAAAAAAAATTACATGGTTGAGTTGAAAAATTCCCCTCCATTATCAGAACGTAGGATACTGATGTTTTTTTGAAACTGAGTTTGAATGAGTGCAAAAAATTCAAAGAATTTGGATGGAACCTCATATTTGTGTTTAAAAAAATAGACACACGTCATGCGAGCGCAATCATCAATAAAGAGCACAAAGTATCTAAAATTAGCCCGACTAACAAAAGGAGCAGGTCCCAAACATCAGAATGAATATTAGAAAATGGTTCAGATGATTGTGCAGTACTCAACGAAAATGAATGTCGATGATGTTTAACTAGGACACATGTGTCACAAATAAAGTCTCGAGTAATCTTAAATAAATGAGGAAACAAAAGCTTGAGATACCCTGCTGATGGATGTCCCAAACGTCGATGCCACAGCCGGAGTTGTTGATCTACTCCACTCTCAGCTACTATTGTAGTGCCAGGATTGATGATACCACCCCCACCCCACCCCCGGTTCAGTGCTACGCCCAACTATCTTCTTCGTCTGGAGTTCCTGTAAGAAGCAAAAATGAGGGAACATCAGAAAAACATAGTTGAGTTCCGGAGCCACATGGCTTATGGACAGGAGCTTGCATGATAGACTTGGCACATATAAATAGTTTTTTAGAGTAAGATCAGGTGATATAGCAATTGTGCCAGCTCCGTGGACTGAAGGCAATTCGTCGTTGGTAGTCTGAATGTAATGTCTTGATGACGATGATCACGAGATAAAATCATTTGGATCATAAGTCATGGTTTCTGTAGCATCACAGTCAAATATCCACTGGTTACATTTGTTTGGTTCATGAGCAGAGTAGGCTGCAGGTAATTTTGGAATTTTTTGGGTGATGTGGGACTGGTTTCGGATTATAGAGTGGTGAAGGGTAATTTCTGGAATTTTCAGAAAATTTGTGGGTGTCTCTGCAATTTTCGGGACATTAGGTGCAAGAGATTCGATTTTTTGGATTTTTGGGGGTGATTTTGGAATTTTCAGTTTTCCTGGGGATGTATATGGAGGTTGAGAAAACTCTCGGGGCTCTTTCGAATTTTGTGGGTTTCCTGTGGGTGTATCAGTCAAAAACAATTCTGCTGGGGATGTTTTGTTAGTACATGATAAATGCAGGGACGTATCATCCAATACCGAATGATTAGGGTCTAAAATGGAAAGAGTATAAAATGGGTTTGTTGACAAAAAATTGGTCCCAAATCCATTACCTCGATCACGTTCTAGGGTTGGTCAGGCGATCTGGTTTTTCATCACTGCGACGGAGACAACTCCAACGCCTGGTGGTCTCCCGCCGGTAGAGGTAGCCGCGTTGTTGCCGTTGGTGGTGGCCGCCGTAGCCGCTTTCCCCTTATTCCGATTGGGATCGAAAAATCAATCAGGATATCCAATAACTTTGAAACACCATTCGGTGCTGTGTCCTTTTTTCTCACATCTCGTACAATACAGTTTAGTTTTGTCCTTAATCGGCTAGGATGATGACTTCTTGGTCTAATCCGGTCAATTTTGGGTTGAAAAACCGCCGGCCACTCCATGTAATGTAGCACCGCCGTGAGATTTTTGGTGGAGTACCTCGACCCGGGTTGCTTCATGTCGGACAGCCGCGTAGGCGACTTCTATTGAAGGTAACGGACCTCCTTAAGTAAATCTCTTCGAATTGCATCGAATTCGTCATCAATCCCCGCTAAGAACTGGAATAGTCGAGTCTCCTGCTTTAGGCGGTTGAAGATGGCTATATCCGATTCACACTTCATCGGATTTGGTTGGCGATGATCTATGTCGCCCCAAATCCGTTGTAAGTTTGCTGTAAAGTTCTTCAATTGTGCCTGTACCTTGTTGTTGCTTCGTGGCTTGAAGAGCTAGGTCATATATCTGTAGATCGTCGCTGGCACTTTTAAATATTGTCCCAACTCGATCCCAAATCACCTTTGTTGTAGGATATTCAGTGTACTGCATCATCAAGTCACTGTCCATAGTATGTAGCAACCACGAGATGACATTGAGATTCACTTATTCCCATTGTGGGAACAGTGGATCCTGTTCTGATGGTGCCGGAGGAACTCCGGTTAAATGTGACAGATAGCCACGGCCTCCAATGGCGACTCTGATCAGCCTTGATCAAAGGCCATAATTCGTGTGATTTAGTTTTATACCAACTGTAATCCCCTGACTAGGTGGATTAAATAGTTTCAACATTGCTTCTAGATTGATAGATGCCTGACCAGAGTTGTCCAAGCGCCCGGTGGATTATGGGTTGAGCAGCGCCGTGTTGTGCGGTGGTTGCTCCTCATTTGTGTGCGACTTGGTAGATGATGAAGCTGATATTGTTGCTTCAAAGATCAACCATTCACTCTGATACCATGATAGAACGAATTTCTTGTATGTGAATAAGATGAAGCATAGATAGAGATGATAGGAGTGAATATGATTTCTTATTTTATTCAACGTGTAGAAGTACATAGTTTTATACATGTCACAACTATTAATTAAGGAAAAGAATGATTTAGGGAAAATAATTGATTTAAATCTCCTTATTTCACTATGTGAACATTTTGTTTGTCACAGGTTTCATTTCATGTTCCATTTAACAAAATAACACAAATATCTTAAAACCAAACAATAATACTTGTTTCGAAAATCACCTAACCAAGAACTGAAAGTTGAAACTACAAAAGCGACACAAAGCAACAAAACAGAGATTTCCAATCGCAGAGCAGCAGCATTACCATGGGAAAACATTGTTCATTTTCATTTCAGATCCGATGAAACCTCCATCAGCATTTGCTTATCCATTTCGTCCTCATATCGAAGCTTCTCCATTGCAGATGAGATCTGAAGTGTAAGTTTTTTTTGGTAATTATTTGAAACTTATCCTCTACGGAGACCGGGTGAATATTGAGAAATGTTTGGATGGCGCAGATGGAGAATGCGAATAGATTACGATTATGGAGAACAAATATATATATATAGGGGTGCGTTATATTGACATCCAATTTTACACCATTCATTACACTCTTTTCTTAAAAGTCTATGTTTAGGGTCCGTAGAGTTTATGGTTTGAGGTTTAGGGTTTAGATTTATAGATATTTAGGTCTTATGGTTTATATTTTCGAATTTAGAGCTTAGGGTTTAGTTTAGTTTTTGGTTTATAACCGTAAACCCTAAAACTAAACCCTAAAATTTATAAACCCTAAAAAACCCTAAACCCTAAACTCTAAATTCGAAAATATAAACCCTAAGACCTAAATATCTAAAAATCTAAATCGTAAACCTCAACCCTAAACCTCAAACCCTAAACCCTACGGACCCTAAACATAGACTTTTAAAGAAACAGTGTAACGAATGGTGTAAAATTGAGTGTCAATATAACGCTCCTCATATATATATATGGATGGATGGGTTTGGTGAACACATCTTTAAACCCATATTCATACAGAGATTCTGAACCGTTGATCTGTCACGAAATGGATGGCAAGATTACACTCCACGTCGAAGTCCATTGTCGCAAGCTTTCGAAATCCCAAACCCAACCAACCTCGCGGCAACACAATTCATCAATCCGCTAGGTTTCGAAAAGTCAAAGGACTAGAATTCATCAATCCGCTAGGCAAGAGAAGACTCTTCCCTTGCCGTCGCGACTCTTCTCTCTTGCAGGTGAGCAACTGTGAAGACTGATTTCGCGATTTGGAGTTGTCTTCGAATTTGGCGCTGCTGCTTTACGTACAGATGCCCAAGAACCCCACAACAGAATCTAGAACCGAAATCTGTGAGTTGTCTCCGAATTCGCAATTTTTTGCGTGCTTTCAGGTTGTGTATGGGTGCATATTGTAGTGTTTCAAATATGCGTCACGTTTTTGGCTTGTTCACGTAATTAATTATGTGCCACTCCTCCTATTTGGGCTCAGAAGTGTTGAGAGGCGTTGAGGAGCCAATGGCAAGGTATAGTGGAGTATGAATTTTTGCAAAGAAATGTATAGGTGCATCTTTGTGTGATTCAAATGCGTATATGAGGTAGTGTTTAGGGCACTAGAGTAGAGAACTTTTAATTGAGATTGAAGACTTGTTGGATGGGTGAAATAATTTGTTGTGTTAGCATTCCTGGATACCCGTCTAAGTTCCTGCAGAGGCAAAATTGAGTATTCCACTTCATCCTAGTTTAAGTAGTTCATGCCTGTGTGGAAATCGAATAGCTTAATTTCTACTTGCGCAGGCAAGGGCACATTGACTTTTAGAGCACTTTTAGATTTTTCATAGAGTCTTTTCTTCAGGACATTTTTGTGTGATTATAATCAGGGTGTTAACAATCAGGTGGAAGTTTTTCATATCTCCACTACTCTTGCTTGTGATTGTGAGCTGGAAGATGAGCAAGCAGATCAAGAGGAAACAAAGCTGCTTCCGGTGGTGTCTGAAGCTTTGGCTCTGTGATGTTTCAAACTTTGATGATAGAAGTCATTTTTTTACAGACGTTTATGGAGCATTGTTACTCACAATATTAGCATAGTGTATTGCCACCAGAAATCAAGACATTAGAATTGGAGTTGTAAATCAAGCCATATTCTTTTCCACATGGCAAAATTTGCCTCTCTGTTGAATTGTCGTGATACCTTTGTTGTAAATGATGGTACAGGCGATGATTTCCCCACTACAAACTATAGCAAATGATCATTTGTTGTCAACATTTACAATCCTTTACAACGCGTTTGTTATAGCTTATGACATTCTGTGTTATGTTAGTGCTCTTGTTATAGTGTTCGATCTTTCCACACATGATTTGATCTTCTTTCAAAATGAGGGCATTAAAAGGCAAACTTATTATTCATAAATCCCTCTGTTCTGTAAAAAGTACAGAAGTGCTAGAACAAAACACAATACAATTAATATATACTAAAGTGCTAGAACACAACATTTTGGAGAAACATGAGCAAAGAAAAAACTGAACTTCAAGAGTATTTTTTCTGTCTAATTCTGCAAAAGACCTTGGCATGCTGATGGTCCAAAACCTTTGTTGAAAGTGTATGACTTCCCCTTTCCCATATTTTGAAGGAGCAAGATTTGCGCGAGTCTGTTCATCAACACTTTCCACCTTCTATCTCACAAGTAGATCAGTTCAAAAGTTCAGTTTTTTTACCTTTGAGATCTTGCACTTGGTTGTATTTCTTCTTTTATAGAATGAAGGGAACTCTTGAGTCGCTATACAAGAACATTAACAAATCAGAATGACCAATAACAAATCATGATACTGAGTCGCTGAACAATAACAAATCAGAATGACCAAAAGCAGTCTCTTGAACAAGACCATGCCATATCTCGATGTTTCCCTGGTAAATAAAAGCAAGCCGTGAAGTTAAGCATCTGAAAAACCTAATAAGACAAGCATAAGTTGTTTGCAAACCTGGATTAACTTTGAGCACTTGTAGTTTATATATTTGTCCCATACCATAACAACTAAACAAAGGCAGATTCGACAACAATTCACTCTTTTACAATGGTTAGTATTCCCCTCACTACACTACCTGATAAACCAGTACATAGAGAGTTAAACATTTCATCTCGTAACTTTTCGTATAAAAAGGAGGAATTCAAGCCAGCCTGATGACGACAATTGAAAGCAAAAGGTTTTGCTGAAACCTACTTCACAATTATCTACTTTATATTACAGAAGAATCAAAAAACAATAAATACTAAGTTGGGCCACAAAAAAATATACCTTTCAATGTGAAACCGATCTTCTCCAATATACCAATGATTTCACCCATCTGAATCAAAACAAATGGGAAAATAGAAGACAATCACTTACAGATCCTCAGCAGGAATCTTTGGCCGTGTTAATCTCGATGCCAATGACTTCAGGAGGCAGAAGCTGATGCGTGAAGCAGGCGAATTCTAAGACAGCTCACAGATTTTGGTTCTAGATTCTGTTGTGAGGATTTCCCGTGTGTGGACGTCTGAACGGGCGAGAAGATTTGGGACTAGGGCTCCCTCTCAGTCCAGCAAGATTTCATATCTAATGAAATAATCATGGGCGCTCAATTGTTATAAATGAACGGCCAGGATTGTGTGTTCATAATAGGAGTCATAACAGGGGCAGTTGATCCCCCCTATATATATATATATATATATTAATGGGGAGGATCCATGAACACCATTTTTTTACACCAGTTTGTACGCTAAATATGTACTGTACAATTAAGCAAGTTCATGTGGCTAGGATTAAATATTGAAATAAAATAAAAAAAATTAGAATTTCTTCTCCCCTTCAATAGCGCGAGAACCCTAAATCCTAAACGAGACAAACCCTAAATCCTAAATTCTAAACATTAAACTCTAAATCCTAAAATCTAAACTCTAAACCCTAAACCACCATCTAACATTTAAATCACGCCTAAATACCTATTAATCACTTTAATAAACCTAAATCCTAAACCTCAAACTCTAAACTTTAAATCCTAAATGAGAATTCTAAATCCTAAACTCTAAATCCTAAACCACTTTCTAAACATTTAAATCGCGCCTAAACACCTATTAATCACTATACTAGCAGCTGCTTTCTATTTTTGAGTGCTTAATAGGTGTTTAGCCGTGATTTAAATG
>JAOWBN010017004.1:0-10766 GCA_028565015.1 Pinguicula moranensis
GTAATCGTGTAGAAGGAATATCAAATGAAATACAGAAACAATTCCCCTATTCTTTATCATGTTCTTCAAAGTAACATGGGGTGTGGGGGCGGACGCAGGGAGGGTCAGGGCCCCCCCTGGCCCCCCCTGCATCCGCCCTTGTCACTGGCATCTATTAGCGTATCAACGAGATTTGAGCTCACTAACCTGATTTCCCATCTTATCAAGTAAACACGAGATTGAACAAGATTGTTGTTGGCCTGTCCAATTTTATGAAACCCGCTGTGCTGAATCTCATGTCGGGGATGCAAAAATCCGTGGAATTAGTGGTGGTGAAAGGAAAATTTTGTCAATGGCATGCGAGCTAATTGCCAGTTCCTCTATTATATTTGCAGATGAACCTACGACACCTCGTTGGTACATGGTCCCCCAGTATTTAAAAATATATATATATATGTAATTGTTTTTTAGTTTGATCTCCACAAAATATTGTAACTATATTTGTAATAAATTAATAAAAATTGTTTAGATCAATTGGTAAAATCTCAAACTTTTAAATCGGGTGGTTAAAGTTTGAATCATGTAGTCTTTTTTTCAATTCTTTTTTTCGAAATCAAAACAAGAAAAAATTAGTTTGGGATTCAAGCCATGCTCGTTGGATAAAATTTTATTGTGTTAACCACTCACTATACAATATTTATTGGATTTTATCAATTCTAATAAACCTTTATCTGCGTATATATTTTGGATATTTTTTGATAATTTTTTTACTGTTATTTAATATAATTATTTTTTATAGTTTAATATTTTGTTAGATTGTTGGTCAACCAAATTCAAAACTTTTGAAGTTGTTTCTGTTGTAAAAAAGTCAGCTATTGGTGCAAAATTATGGACAGTAACTTTGGAACATGCATATCCGACCAAACCAGATCCTTACTGATATTAAAAAATAATTTTTTAAATTAATACATATATTAAAATAATCTTAAAAAAGGAAAATAAGAAATTAAATTAAATTTTTTTTTATAATTATAATCCTTTACTTATCTCTTTTTCACCTATGAAGTTAATGATAATTTTGTTTCAGTACCTTAATGTCAAGGGGTATTTTTGTTCAAATTTTATGTCGGAGACAACGATCATTACAATTACTTTCTAAAACAACATCTTAATAAAAATGTTGTTGAAATAGCATTTATATATATAAAAAAATGTTGTGTAAATATTAATAATATTAATCCTGTATTTTTTTTCCAGGTTGATTCGATTTCTTTTGACTCTTATAGTTTCTACCGCAACACTTGAAAGCGTATATCCGATCGGACTAGATTCAATTCAACTTCCCCCACTCCGCTCAAATCGAAAAAATTGGTCCCCCCTGATTTCCTGACTCCGCTTTCTTCTTCCACGATTTTATGTGACCTTAGTAATTTAGTTGTTTATATGAATATCCTTTTTATCCATTGATTCACTCTGACTATGATCATATCCTTTTCAGCACCACTCCTGTTAACTGATCGAACACTAGAAACATTTAGTTATGGTTAACATGTAGAAAGTTGCTTCTCGTCCTAGCACTTTTCTTCCGTTTCTATTGTTTATTTTGGTCAGTTGGTTGTTATACTTCTCAGAAAAGAATAAATGGTTTCATTGAATCTTTCAGTCAGCAAATGTCATTAACTCTGTATGCAAGTCCACTTACCATGCCAGAGCAACACAAAGTTAATGAGGAAAACTATTTCCAAACACAAAGGTTGTTTATGAATTACAATTACAACTATGATACAATACAAAATTATTCCACCATCCCCAAATTCTCTCTCCCCGTCAAAATCGCTCCCCGTCCAAACTCTACACAACCGACCGGAATGACGAACTTTCCTTCCACCCCACCACCGTAAACAAGCCTAAACTACAAATCCCTACTCCCCGGAGTCGCAATCAGCACCCCAGGGAGGTTAGTTACTCCATACCACCAATTTTGAGTGCTCTCGTCGCATTCACTACCTCCTCCCCTCTTTCTACACCCATTCCCAATTACAAATAATTAGGTCATTGTTTCGCGGTGGTAGCACCTTCTCCGTTTGGAGATTGGGAAAGGGAAAGCCATAGAAACCGTAGATAACTCCCCTAGGAAGCCACCACGAAACCCCATACCTCAGGCTCTGACGGATAAGTGTAGTGAGATGGTAGAGTTAGGCAGGTCTCAGGGAAATGTGCATAGTCGCATAGGGACGAGAATGGAAGCGAAGGGATCACGAGGAGCAGATGATGGATATTCCACCTTCTTCTTCACAAATTTCCCACGGATGGCTGATTGGAAAGAACTCCGTAACATCTTCGAGCAGCAAGGTACTTCTTTATACCAAATAAGTTAGTTATGATTGGGTTACCATTCGGGTTTGTAGTATATGAGGCAGTTATGGAACTCAAATTGAACAATATTTGCTTGGGTACATATAAGCTCCGAGCGAACAAGACCAATTTTGAAAAGAGGATCAAAGGAGTGAATAAGCAGAAACGGGAAACACCCAGCCAAAGATATGTGGCAAAAGAAAGCTCTACGAGTAAGGGTCCGTTATATAGAGACATATTGGTTCAAAACACAGAAGTAATGAGAGATAAGGAGGGGAATGGTAATAAAGTGGATCTTAGCTTCAAAACATCTAGACTGGAATCTTTGTTGTTGAACCATAGTAGCGTGGGAATTCTAAAAAAATGGGATGTTGGAGGGAATTTCAGATAGCCCTCAAAAGAGGAGAATATATCAATCTAAAGGTTAGCCTGATGGGTCTAGAAAAGATATTAGTATGGGAAGATGAGGAAAAGGAGTTAGCAAATCTTATCAAGCATGATATGGAATGGACGAAAAACTGGATTAATCGTTGGAGTAAATGGACCTCTCAGCCTCCAGGTAAGGTGAGACTTGTTGGGTTAAACAGTATGGAATGCGTGGAAGGAGGAGATCTTAAAGGCAATAGGTGAGAAAATTGGTAAGGTGATTAGAGTGGATGAGGTGACATCAAAAGAAGCTATACTTGGAAGCTGCTCAGATTCTAGTCCAAGTGAACCTTAGTACGACAATTAACCAGCTACTCCAAATCCAAATAGATGGTCAAGAGTATAAGGTAAGAGCTGTGGAGGTGTGGGATAAAAAGTTTGAAACAAATATCTGGCAAGAAGAGGAAACCACGGATACCTCCTCGGTGGAAGGAAGCTTCACAACAATTGATGCGTTGGATGGAAAATGGTTTGAAGAGGGTAGTATCTTTGAAGTAACAAATTCAGTCAATCCAATAAAACAATCAAAGAATGTTTACCAGGTACAGTCCCAGAGCAATGATAAGAAATTAGAAGGTAACAATGCAGTGAATCAAGTAGCTCAAGTTAAACAAGGAAAATTTTGGGAACCTGCAAGTACAGAGGAATAGTCTGATCTAAGAAGGCCCTTAACTGCTAAAGAATGGGATAATGATGAGGTAAGCGGGTAGGGTGTTGTAAATAAGTCTATGGATCCAGAAGAAGTGATCCCAGAGACACAACCCAAACTTCAATAGGACAAAATGACTAGAAGGATCATGGAGGACTACAATGAAGTTCACAGGACAGGGAGGGTTTCATCCCCAAATGGGGATCATGATGATTAAATACAACATAAGCAACAAAGGCCAGTGGATCTAAAGGCAGAGGAAAAACTGGAGGAAGTAATGTGGTTAGACAACTTCGCAAAGGAGATATGTGTTGTTGTGCATGAATGTGCCAAACAAGAACAAGTCATCTCAAAGTCAAAGTCTAATCTAATAAAGATCGTGCATGAAACGAAAAGTAGAAACAAGAATCAGACATTGGAAAGCATAAGCACAACAACAAAAGAAACAAGGAAAAAAGACTGGAGGAGGGAAGTCAAGGAAGAAAATTGCACGGAAAACTCTAAATCAGCAAATACTCGAAGACTAGAAAGATCTCCTATTTAAGTAACTCCTCCCACTTAGAGCAGAGAAGTTAGGCGATATTCCAAAATATACTACCTCCATGTCTGATAGCGGAATTGTGGCTGCAAACTCTAGACACATGAGGAAAGATGCAAAAGAAGTATTGATGTTTGGAAAAACCTTGGGTCTACAACACCAGCAATCTGATAAACAAGCTACATAACCTTCACTTGGGATAGCACAGAGAAACAAATCAGAAGCAGAGAAGAAACACAAAAAGAATAGGGATAAAAATGGGGGAAGTAGGTAAGTATTGCATTTACTCACCTACAACGTCAGAGGACTAGGAGGAAGGGAAAGAAGAAGGCAAATTAGACAATTCATGTATTAACACAGAGTTGACTTCCTAAGCATTTAAGAAACGAAGAAAGAAGTTACCACAAGAAGATTGTGTCAAAATCTCTTATATGACAGCAACTTTGATTGGGTGTATAAATGCTCACAAGGGCAATTAGGAGGACTCTTGTGCATAAGGAACACAAATAAGTTTAGAAGACAAAATATTAGAGGGGGAGGGAGCATTATAGGGGAGACTAAACGGAATTCGGTCTCGTATGGCCGTACTAAAATAAATAGGACCAAAAATTTGGTCTCGTTTTCGCCCTAACAAACCAGATTCCCGCAAAGTTTGGAAGTTTGGTTTTCGGTGTAGGTTGAGTTTTGGGAAATTCTCGCAAAACTCTGGCAAACCGAGCATGATAATTTATTTATTTTTGATCCAAGACCAAAAGTCTAAATTCTAATAGTCCAAACTCTAAATCCAAAAGTCCAAACAAATTAAGAAGTGACAATTAACTAAGTCTAAATCCTAACAGTCCAAACAAACTAACAAATAACAGAGTCTAAATCCAAAAGTCGAGACAAGCTATCAAGTAACAAAGTCCAAACAAATCCAAAAGTTCAGACAAGCTAACAAAAAGACAAATTCCAAATCCAGAAGTCCAAACAAACTAACAAGTGACAAATTCCAAATCCAGAGAAGTCCAAACAAAATAACATAACAAGTAACAAAGTCCAAAAGTCCACTGCCCACACATGAAATGCATTCATGCAAGATAAAATAAAAAGATCACTAAGCACACTCAAAGTCCAAATATTTCAATCCATCCCAAAAGCATAACATAGTCAATAGTGATCATAGTTCAGTAGCGCTGCAGGAAGCATGATATTGATCTAGATGTTAATCTCAATTATTTTGGTTGTTGATGTTGATACCATCAAATATGTTGCCAGGATTCGATCTTAGCTCTACAGAAGTTAAATATGAAAATTAACATTTATCTATTGAAAACTAAAATAGATTTAACATAGAACTATTATATAATTTTAAATATCTGTCGAACTCATACGTATCCTATTCCATTATCCCATCATCAGAAAGAGATGCTTGATAAGATACCTCACTGGTATCCCTCAACCAATTTTGAGCAAGAATCAGACCCTCTATTATTCTTGGGCTTAATGAGCATCTATAGGCATTAAGAACACGGCCTCCCGTACAGAACACAACTTCTGATTGCACTGTTGATATAGAAATTACAAGAATGTTGTGTCATTCTAGCTAACACGGAGTACCTAATAAATAATAATAAATTTTTGCAGAAAAATTGATAAATTAATATTAAAAAATAGAGATTTTGTTTTTGATTGGAACATTGTTTACCTTCCACCATTCCAAAATAGTGCATTTAAAGGACTCGGGCTTCACATTCGGGTACAACTCTAATTCGGTTTGTTTGTTCGGTTGAGCACTTTTAATTGCTTGTAGCCACCCAATTGAAAATGGATCATCTACAACGGTAGAACTTGTTGTAACTTCCAATCCGATCGAAGAACCCTTTCCACCGTACAGTGAATTGTACTCCAAGAAAATATCTTCCACAATTTTTTTTGTCCAACGCAACAACTGTGGTACTTTCGCCGCCCATGATAATCTTTGGCAACCAATACTGAAACCATTTAAGCTTAGACCTCGGATCAAGAATTGTTACCACAAATAAAAATCTGATAATATATATATATATATATATAAAGCATGTACTAAATACAAGATGTGATAATAATAAAAACAAAATAAGGTAATAACATAAATATTACCTATTGAGACAAAGAGTTGGATCATCCTCGTTAGAGAGTTCACCCCAATATTTTACATACTTTTTTGTGCATACTCATTGCCATCAAAGAACAAGTCCTAGTTCTCCATAAAAGTATTCAATTGATTTTTGAGGTTGTACAATTCTTGATCCGAGGTGTAAGCTTAAATGGTTTCAGTATTGGTTGCCCTTTTTACTGAGGGCCCAGTCAAGCATGATGTCGGTAGAATTTCACCTAGTACATAAGTCGTGTTGCAGGAAACCATTGCCTGAGGTTTCTGTAACGTACTTCCTAAAAATTTCTGTCCGTTGAGGGGAAGATTTTGTAGGAATTCTGCAATCTATGCTACATGTCATATTGCATGTTTCTTGGATAAGCGTAGTAAATTGTGTGTGGAAAAATGTATAACTAAAAAAAATCCAGGAGTCCTTTTCATGGATCTTGCTACACAACTTAATATAAGAGGGAAGAGATTGTATACCTCTTGAAGAATCTCTATTATTGAGAGTAGTCTCCTTCCTTTGAGGTGTTCAGTTGTCTATCCTCTAGAGTAGTTCACACCACCATTTTCCTTGAGGTTTATGCACAAAGATGTATAACTTTATATGTGAGCACAAAGAGCGTTAGCTCTCCACTTCAAGCCTTAGAAAGTGAGATGAAAATTTCTCCAAATTTTGCTCTTAGGTTTTGCACATATCTGGACAAAGGAATTTCTCAAATTTTCAACCAAGGCTAATAAAAGTGCATCAAAAACTCACATATAAATGTCTTAGTGTATTTATAGAGGTTTCCATAATTCTTAGGTGCAAACACATGTCAAGAATTTATCAACATTTGATCATAAATTTACATGTGTTTGATCTTGTGACAACTCAATGTCTAGGTGTCATGATTTCATAAATCAAGGCATGCAAGTGTACATATGTCCAACATTTGGACATATATTGAATCTTTGGACAACCCATGCACATATGTCATGATTTCATGAACCAAACCATGTAAGAATACACTTGTCTAACTAAATGGAGTTTTGATGTATTTAATATACATCCCACAAATTTTCTAATATTATATTTGCAACCCCATTATTTTGTACAAGCCCTTGATGTTTCAAAAACTCCAATTTCACCTCCATAGTATCGGTCATTTCCAAAAATTCCCCTAGCTTTCAAAAATTAGAAAACTTGCTCAAAACTTTTGGACATTTCGGAAAACACCCTAATGTTTTGGATATTGTGAAATTGGCCCCAAACCTTTTCGGACATTTCATAATAATACCTTAAGAAAATAATGTTAATGTGTGTGACCCTATAAGTTATCAATAAATTGGAAATGACCCTCGAATTCACATAATTAAATTATGTTTAATGATTTATACACTTAAATCATTAACCATTAATTCAAGTTTATAAAACATGAGTGACCTCTAGCAAAATATCACGACCCCCAAGCATTGAAAATAGTCATGGAAGAAGACTATGCTTTCAAAAATTAGTTCACGTATAATTAATATTCTTTCACCTTTGATCATATTCTCAATCTTGTATATTGAAGTTATTTGTCATTCTCATAAATATACATAAGATTTCTTGTACCGGAAGTCATATTCATTAAGTTCTAATTAAGCTTGTACTTTGTAAAGGCTTTCATGACTTCTTACAGGTGGTCACAGGGATATCGACTCCTAATATTTTAGGAGCGGTGAATCCTTTATTGATCACTCACAATTCTTCCGTACTTCAAACCACAACCAAAACTATCCATTATTATCTATTTACGGTGTAACTCAAGATAGAATCAAAGAGTGACCTCTATACTCAAGATATTTATGTGTTGATCTCAAGTCTAATGATCAATTGCTCCACTATTCTTACGAGTATTAATCATCGACAATATGGTGATCTCTATGCGGGTCAATTCTTTGTATTTATCTACGGCAAGCATCCATGTTTCTAGCGTAAGTGTCTCTACACTATTGTTGATGAGATCAACTATTTCCTTCAAAAGGAATTGGCTTAGAACATGCTAAGCTATCCGTATTAGTGATACATTTTCTCACTCATACAATGGTTAGGGATGTTTAGTATTGATAACATAATTAAAGCGGTCTCATAATCAGATCTCTTTGTGATATACTCTAAGTTATCACCACTAAGCTTTACTATTTGGAATGCTATAAATAAAGTAAGTAAGTAATCAAATGGTAAAAGTTGCTACAATCATATATACAATATTAAAGTTTTAATACAAAGACTCAAGGTGATTGGTCTTACGACATAACAGTAACAGTTTTTACGTATTTAACCATAACCCTCATCTTGCTAACTAACGTATCTACCATTTAGTCTCTCTTGAACAATCAAGTTCAAGATGTGGCTCGAGCACCTCATGTGCAGATTAGCTTGTCCCATCAAAATGCCACCAACAATACATTCAAACTCTTGAACTTGCATGTGTCTCAAATTGTCCAACAACTCTCTATCAACTGCAATGTCTGCATCATCATCATATTCAACACTCAACATGTTCTTCTTCAAAGCATCTAAGCATTTGTCGTTGGTTGATAGATTATCAACAGTGATTGTCAACACCTATAAAAAAGAAAAACACATATCAAAATCCAAAAGGTTGCCGTTGAAACATATATTAAACTTTAAAGAAGACAAGCATATATCAAATAATCAAAAGTAAGACTAAGTACTAACCTTATCATCCCCAATCATTCAACACTTCCTCCATGACCATCAAAAGTGCTAAAATGGTGTGACTAATGATCTTTTTTAAACCAATAACTTTCTTGTGCCATATCCAATTTGTATCTATGAAATGTGCGATAATGCACATGTAAAAAATACTTTGCAAGGATGTCCATGCATATGTAGTCAAACAGATCCTTGGATTTAACCAAAAGGCGTTCCTTCAAAAGACTCCTCTCCGACACAAACACTCCCATGCAATCATGCTGAAGTGTTTTCCTTCCGATCATTCGAAACGTAGGATAAAGACCATTTATCAACCTGATAAAATTGGGTTTATCCACAAAAAAACGGTTGTTCCTCTTCAATGTTAAATTCAGCAACTAGCCTAAGAATACGCTTTTCATCAAAAGTATATAACATTAGAATATTTCCCTTCGGGCCATTGTATGTGATCCTCTTTTGAACTTGTCAAGAACCATTGGCCCACGTCGAATCTTAGTACACGTGTTAGCTATATGCTTAAGCATACCTGACGTCCCATCCACTCTACTATTACATGCAATAAGTAGTTTGCAATGCTTACACTTGGCAGTTCCTGTTCTCTCCATATTGGGCTCGAGAACAGGATCAAAATTGATCCACGCCGATGATCTTAGCTTATTGAACTTCCTTTTCATAGTAGGTGCGGTTGAACTTGAAGGTGTTCCTTGACTTCCATCTAAATTTTCTTCAATTTCAATGTCATCCTAAGAAGCAGAAATGAAATCACATTGATAGGATGACACCATTGAAAGAAAAGCATAAGATAAGAAGACAAAATTGAAAGAAAAGCATAAGATAAGAAGACGAAATTGAAAGAAAAGCATAAGATAAGATGACAAAATTGAAAGAAAAGCATAAGATAATCTAAACAATCATATTATGGCTTGTCCAGTCATATAAAGTCATAAACCAGGAAGGAAATTAGTATTAGGTTTGCCAATGGCAATCAAAATTGATATGGACAGGTCAACAGTAAGGGAAGCAGACTCTCATCCTGTTATGCAGAGCATCATTATTCACTATACAGAAAAGATGGGAAGTTTACATATAAAATTCATAAGACTTCTACTATCAAGGAAATTAAATCCATAAGACTGCTACTAGCTAGGAACAGAGAATCCAAAAGAAATTCAAGTGCAGAAATCAAAAGAAATTAAATACATAAAATGAGAAGAACTTCAAGTGCAAAAAGCAGAATCACCTTAATAAGTTAGCCTACTAACTTGAAGGTTTTTTTTTTTGGTTCCCTTTCTTGATTGGAATTTATCCTGATAACCAATGCAATTCATTAAAACACAATTGAAAACCAAAAATGGAAGAACAAAAATGAATCACACTGTTATGTATGTGAACAGCCTCATAGGGAGCCCAAAGATGACAACTTTATTATCCTGAAAGTAAAAAAAAAAGTCATAATCAGTATAATGTATATATGGTAGAAATCGAATCCCAAAAAATTAAAAACATAAATCTTTTCTCCATACCCAAGATCCAAATTCCAAAGGACCTTGAAACCCTATCGCCCCAAGTCCAAATTTCAAAGGAGTAGTTGCAAACTTCGATGAAACCCCGCCCTGTCGTCCCAAGTCCGAGCTCTTTGGAGTTGTGGTGAACTTCGACAAAATTGATGAAGCATTGTTGCGAGAGGATTTTGAGGAATGACTTAATGCCATGAAATCCAAATTGCAATCCATGAAAGACAACCATGTGTGGGACCTGGTTGACTTACCTGACAGAGTAAAACTTGTCAAAAAGAAATGATTCTTCAAGAGGAAGACCAATATGAATGGTAACCTGACGGTATACAAGGCCCGTCTGATGGCAGAAGGGTTTACTCAAATCGAGGGGATCGATTATGAGGAAACATTTGCACCAGTGACAAGTTTCAGTCAATTCGGATCCTTTTAGCTATTGCTGCATTTCATGATTATGAAATATGGCAGATGGATGTCAAAAC
>JAOWBN010017015.1:0-10766 GCA_028565015.1 Pinguicula moranensis
GTTCCTTTTCCATTCCCCTCCCTCCATTCTCCCTCTTTTTGCTACACAAACTTCCCTACACCTCTCTATCCAATAAAGTCTCTCAAATCTCTCTGCTAGAATAATATTTCCTACCCATCTCTCCTCCTAAAACCTGGTTCCCCTTCCATTTCCCAAAACCTTCACCCCACTGTCTTTAAACCACTCTTTCTCACATACCATCTTTACATCCTTCCACCATTGGGACCAACTGTTTGCTCCCCTTCTGCGCCCATCGCCCATCTGTCTTAATCGTCCCAATACACTCTCATTTGTCCCTCTTACCTCACCCACATTTAATTCTCCTCTCACCCCATACTTTGCCACCAACACCTATGTCCACAACTCTCCCTTCGCCCTTAATATACGTCATCCCCACTTACCCAGTAATGCCTCATTCATCTAGGTTAAGTAGATTTTTTCTTTGAGTTGGCCCCCACTGGGATCCCCAAATATGTGAATGGTACACTGCCTACCTCACAAGTCAAAAAGTTAGCCATTTGGTGCACTTTGCATTTATTGCTAATCCACATTTATTCCCATCAAATTTGATTTTTGAAAGTTTATCTTCAAACCAGATACCATCTCAAAGTTCCTTAGGATTGCTTTGAACTTCTTGTGTTTTTCCATGAAGCTTCACCAAACATGATGGTGTCATCCGCAAACTGCAGGTGGGATACTTTCACATTTGTGTGACCAATTGTTACTGGATCTAGCAGACTCTCTGCAACTGACTTTTGAATCATAATCGAGAGGCCTTCAGCCACTATGAAGAATAAGAAGGGTGAAAGTGGATCACCCTGTCTCAATCCCCGTCGTGGTTGAAATTCCCCCATTGCACTTCAATTAATTAGCACTGAAGTAGTTCGAGACCTCAGACATTCATGTATCCATCCTCTCCACCTCTTCTCCATCCCCAACTTTTCTGCCATATGATCCAAAAAGTTCCAACTAACCATGTCATAAGCTTTCTCAAAGTCGATTTTGAGGATTAACACACTTTTTCTCCTCTTTTTTGCTTCATCCACCAATTCATTTTGCAATAAGAACTCTATCCAAGATCTGTCTACCTCCCACAAATGCCATCTGATTCCGTGAGATCACACCATCCATTACTTTGCTCAACCGTGTAGCTAGGATCTTGGCTAATATTTTGTACATACTTCCTATCAACGATATTGGGCGATAGTCTTCCACCTTCTGAGGGCATTTCTTTTTAGCTAACAAGATAATATGAGCTGCATTACCCCCTTTAACAATTCTGTTGTTCACATGAAACTCTTTGATGAATCTAACAATCTCTGGCTTCAACAATGGGAGGAAGGTCTTAATGAACTTGAATTAAAGCCATCCGGTCCAGGGCTTTTAGTACTACCACACTGTTTTATGGCTTCCATTATTTCAGATTCCTCAAACTGATTAATCATCCACATTCTCTGTTCTTGAGTCACCTATTTTGCATCTAAGTTTCTTCATTGTGGATTGTTCATGGTTGTTTCTTTGAATCTCTCTTGAAAGTGTGCTTTGAAAACCTCTTTAACCTATTGTACCCCTTGTGTCCAGGTTCCTTGGTGTCATACACCCATAATACAGTCTCTTTTTCTGTTATACTTCAGCCATGCATGGAAATATCTAGTATTCGCATCCCCTTACTTCAGTCAATTTAATCTTGATTTTGAAAGATCACGCTTTCTTGTTGCTCGACTGTGTTTTGTAAAGTTTTCTTTTTCCATGTTTCTACTGCCACTTTTGTCTCTTCTCTGGACAATGTACTATTTTCTTCTTTTAACTCTAGATCTCTCATCTTGTTTTTCAATGCTTGTAGCTGGTTGTGCAGATCACCTCCTCTTGATTTATTCCATGTTCTGATATCATTTTTCAGCTTCTTCAATTTTTCCTTCAGTATAAATGATCCCCACCCTTCCTTAGATTCTTCTTTCCATAATTGTTCAACTACCTCTCTGTATTCTGGAATATTTAACCAACAATCTAGCACTTTTAGTGGTTTGGCCCCCCAGTTTATGATCTGATCTTGGAGTAACAATGGACAATGGTCTGAATTTTCTCTGTCTAGCCCTGTTTGCAACCAGTCCTTGTTGTGCCCTATCCATTTGTCATTAACCAATAACCTATCATTGCGGTTCATCGCTCTTAATGGGGGTTGAATAGTATGTGTATTTCCTCTTAAGCATCGGTAGGTTAATAAGATGAGCTTCCTCAACAAACTTTATGAATTCTGTGATTTCCTTGTTGTAATCGTTGTTATTTCTTCCCTTTCTTTCACTTTTGTCCAAAACTGAGTTAAACTCCCCCATAAGACACCATTTCTCATCTTCTTTGCCCTGCATATGTTGTAAAATTGCATCCCACTTCTTAATTCGTTGTGTAATCTCTGAATCCCCATATATGTTGACTAAGTGACATGTTTCAGCTTCCCATTCCCAATTTCCTGATATCCCACAGGTTCTGACATGTGAATTTATGCTTATTCCATATACATAGTTGTCCACCTGCCCTTCCCATTGATTCTTTGTAAGCCCAATCGAAGTCTTCATCATACCACAACGATGCACAAAGATTTCTCTCGATTACCTCTCTCTTTGTTTATTGAAAACTCTCGAAATCCACCTTGTATCTTTGAAGTAGCTTCCTGATTACTTTCTTCTTTAGCCTTCCCCCCAAACCTCTTATCTTTTATGTGAATAGATTGAACGTAATGGGGTCACCTGTGCTACCTCTTATTGTTTTTTTTTTGGACTGTTCCATTATCTCTGATACCAAGATCGAGTGCCTGACCAACTGCCTGTTCAGAGCCTTCCATGTACTGTAATCCCAGTTTTAGACCATATTCCACTATACCTTCTACCTCCACTCTCAAGTGCCTATTGTTTGAGGCCATTATGTGACTATCAGATATGTTAGCAGACACCACACGCCTTTGAATCTCCTCTGTTTCGTTCATTTTTTGCCCCAACTTGCACTGCTCTATGTGGCTGATATTTTTTGTTTCACTGGCCTTACTTGTGCATTTGATATGTTTTGCTTGTTCCCCTGCTTCCCTTCTGAGTATTTCATTTTTCAGATTTTGCATTGTTGTTATTCTTTTTCTCGAACTCATTTTTCTTGCTGTGTACTCCTTTGAAATCCCACAACTTTGTTTGTTCCTTTCCAACAACACCTTCCTCTTGCCTCTCCTACAATGTGATTTGTGAAAATCCTCAACACTATCATTTGCTTCCGCATTTATAATCTTTTTCCATTCTCTCTAACTCATCATGCTCAGTTGATAACTCTCCAGTTCCTCTTTTTCAGCGCTGTCAAGGATGAGTTTGTACACCTCCTGAACGTTTCTTGTTTCAACAACACTTCTTGCCACTGATGAAAGAAGACATTTTGGTAACGATGCAGGAATTTTAAAGAAATAGCAAACTTGCAAGAGGCAACAATGCAGCTTTCATATCCTTAATTGCAAAAAACAAAGAACCATTGGAGTTCCTAGACTTTCGACCAATAACACTCATTGGAAGTATGCCCAAGATCATAACAAAAGTTTTGCCAAAAGAATCAGTGGAGTTTTAGATGAGGCTATCTCAGAAAATTAGATGGCTTACATGAAAGAAAAAAAGTTATTGGATGGGGTGGTCATTGCAAATGAAGTGATAGACGAAACAAAGAAGCTTGAAAAATAGATTTTCATTTTCAAAGTGGACTTCGAAAAGGCCTATGATACACTCAATTGGAACTACCTTTTGAATGTAATGGAAAAGATGGATTTTCCCCCTTGCTGGAAATGGTGGATTAAAGAACTTTTGGAGTTTGCATTTGCTTTGGTGTTAATCAATGGAAGTCCCACAAAGGAGTTTTATCCCACACGTGGCCTGAGGCAAGGCGACCCTATATCACCATTTTTGTTCATCATAGAGTACAAGGACTATCTACCTAATAAATACAGCTGCAAAATTGAATTTGTTTGCGCCAGTGCAGGTGGGAAGGCAAAAATTACCCATTTCTCACTTACAATTTGCGGATGATACAGTTTTGTTTGGTCAAGGATCTTGGTAAACAGTGAAAACATGGAAAGCTATCCTCAAAAATTTTGAGTTACTGTCAGGGCTTCGAATCAATTACCACAAAAGTCATCTCATTGGAACAAATACCCCTCAGCAGCAGATTGAAGAGATGGCCCACAACTTAGGATGCAGAATTAGTAATATGCCTTTTAAATACTTAGGTCTGCCAGTTGCAGCAAACTTTGGAATAACACATGTGTGAAAATCTGTTATTGAAAAATGTGACAGCAGGTTGGCAGATTGGAAACACAGGCTCATTTCTATGGGAGGCAAATTGGTGATGTTGAACTCGGTCCTGAATGCATTACCATATCATATCTTCGGACTCTACAAGGCTCCAAATAATGTGATCAAACAGCTGGTTAAAAGGCAAAGAACATTCTTCTGGGGTAGAACGTAGGATAAACGGAAAATGGCCTGGATTTCTTGGGAAAAAATTGCAACAGATGTAAAGAAAGGAGGAATCGGGGAAAGAAATATGGAGGTGTATAATGAGGCTTTGATGGGAAAATGGGAAGACCGAATTCTCCAAGGAGAAAATAGTCTACTGCTAAGCATCCTGAAATCTAGATATGCTGATCACGGGCTGCTGTCAGTTGGAAGTTTAAGGGAACTCAAACCACCAGAAAATTTGATCATTAACAGGAGAGGTAGAGCTTATGCATCTAAGTGGTGGAATAGCTTACAAAAAACTCTTAAGTGCATCAAGGTTTAAACAGAACATGGAAATATAGATGGGAGCAGGAAAAGGAGTACGATTCTGGGTGGACAAAGGGGCAGGCAACATAACTCTGGCCGAGAAATTCCCTCTACTATACAACATAGCCAACAATAAAAGAACATGTGTGGCAGACTCTAGAACATGGCAGAACAATAGATGGCAGTGGTATGTGGACTGGAGGAGAAATTTCAGAGGCAATGAACCTAATGAATTTGCTGCACTTCATACGTTGTTACAAGATCTGAAGCCAAAATAAGAAGGTAAAGACAGGTACATATTCAGAGGGCGTAAAGATAGTACTTATGCAGTAAGAGATGCCTATCAACACATTACAAATATTTCAGCACAGTTATATACTGAAGAGGCGGCTAAGGAGCTGCAGAAGGTTTGGAATAAAGTAACACCCAAGAAAGTCAGTGTACACGCCTGGAAACTTCTACAAAATGGACTGCCAACTCAGAAAAAAATTACAGCAAAGGAAGGTTATAATTTCAGAACGTGAAATTAAATGCTATCTGTGCAAGGCCCATCAAGAAATAGCGGAGCATCTATTTCAGGAATGTAGATTCATAAAACAGGTGTGGAAGAAAATTGAATGCTGGATTAAAGGAACTAATGCAGCTGCTCAGATCATAAATGAAGTTCCAACACTGTCACAACATTTAGACAACAAATTTACACACGTCCAAACTGATGCATGGACATGTGTTGCAGTTGTACCGCGACTTATGAGGACTCATAGTGCCCCAAACAAACCATACATATACAGTATGTCGTCCAGCTTTGAAGTCCAGTAGTTTCTGAGTACACTGTGTGGCTTCATCTGTGTATCTTGCGAACCTTCTGAACAGTGGAAGTTTTAAGCTTTCTGCCAAATAACTGAATCATTGATACCAATTTGGTGTGAGATACTCCAATAGTTTTTTAGTGGAGACTTCCACTATTGAATATGATCTTCTTGCTCCTTGAAGATGCCAGTATCTCAGTGCTTTCCATAGGTTTAGTGGATGTTCACCAGGCTAACTTATCTTTGTTTTCTCCAGCAGGGCAGCTAACTTGGCAGTTACTCCTTGACTATAAATTACAGTCAGTCAGTTCACAGATATCTTGTTGTTGCATTCCCTCATTGTATTGATCTTCCATGAGTGCTAAGAGGGTTCCTAGGATCCTCAACCGGCAGATGAGAATTTTTCATCACAAGTGTACCTACCTGTATCGCATTGACATAGAAAAACCAATAAGCTAGCACCATTAGAGTTAATTAGCCTAGGTATGGTCCAATAGCAGTGAATAATAAGAGTTGTGGCTCTGTAGCTCGCATTGCTAACTGGACCTACCTGTAGCACATTGAGGTGAAACCAAATAAGCTAGTTCCAGCAGTAACAAAAGTGTATTAAAAGCATCGAGTTACGTCCATTCATAAACCTCACAGAAAAGTTTAGATAGTCTATCAATTTAGATGAAGTGTAATAATCTTCTAGCGCCTATTACTGCTTTTTGTCTTTACTGCATCTTTTTTATAGTCTATGTGTGGGATGTGATAGTCTCCAACAGATCTGTACATCTAGTAGCAACTGAATTAACAAGAGTTGTTCCGATACATCTATGTATATCTGATGCATTCATTTAACCTGTAACAAGTCAAAAGAGGATGACATCAAATTCATCATAAAGAAACAGAAATTATAAACATTTACTCTGTGCAGTTCCATCTGTTAGCAATTTCTATGTCTTGTCTCCTACATCAGGCTGCTAGTAGAGTCAGGTTCAGTAGCTCCATGATCACAGATTTAGCTCAGTGTTGAAATGTTGAGATCCCATGCATGCAGCTGGGTGGATCAACCAATCGTTGAGAGAGTATGTGAATCCTTTCCGTCCAGCCTTCATCCATGTCCAGGTATTCCTTTGCACTGATTGTACCAGTTGCTCTACATTGGCATCTGCTGCATTAAAGTGAACCTGATTCCTTACTTTCCACACTTGCCACATGACAGCTAACCATATATTTGTCCATGCATCAGTTTGGACGTGTGCAAATTTGTTGTGACAGTGTTGGAACTTCATTTATGATCTGAGCTGCTGCATTAGTTCCTTTAATCAAGCATTCAATTTTGTTCCACACCTGTTTTATGAATCTACATTCCTGAAATAGATGCTCAGCTATTTCTTGATGGGCTTTGCACAGATAGCATTTAATTTCACATTCTGAAATTATAACCTTCCTTTGCTGTAATTTTTTTCTGAGTTGGCAGTCCATTTTGTAGAAGTTTTCAGGCGTGTACACTGACTTTCTTGGGTGTTACTTTATTCCAAACCATCTGCAGCTCCTTAGCCGCCTCTTTAATATATAACTGTGCATAATTATTTGTAATGTGTTGATAGGCATCTCTTACTGCATAAGTACTATCTTTAGTCCCTCTGAATATGTACCTGTCTTTACCTTCTTGTTTTGGCTTCAGATCCTGTAACAACGTATGAAGTGCAGCAAATTTACTCATTGGTCCAAATCTTTATATGTCGGGACCTCTAAAATCATGTAGCCTAAGCAAATGTGTTGGCTAAAAATATATGATCTGCCTATAAAGCTATGGAACAGGCTAACATTTGAAACAATTGGAGCTAAGTTAGGCAAGCTGATCAAAATTGATGAATGCACCATTCAACGACATTATCTGGAGGTTGTTGTATTGATGGTCCAGATTGATCATGGTATACAAGTATTACCTGTCCTGCCTATTAAGATTGATGATATGACTCGTACTTTATACATTTCATAATTGGCAGAATCAAGACTTAATGCTAACTGGTGGAATAGTGTCGAGGCTTCCTCTGATGATAATAGTAGCTTAGACACTGATGAATGTTCCTTAGCTGATTCTGTTGGAAGTGAAGGTCGTATGTCTGACCACCTCGAAACACCACCTGAGGTTCATACTGAGCTAGAAAGCACAACACCAAATAAAGATAACATACGCTATGGAAAATAGTGACACAGGAAATGTGTATGCTGCACATGAGAGTGTTTAGTTGGGGACACAGCACTACACAGGCTGCTAAGGAAGAGTGGATACCGCAGAAAATGGCTTGTTGGCTGAGTCCACTTAGACATCTGGTGGTAAGTTGCAAGGTCGATGTTACTGATCTGGCGTAAAATCTTGACAAATAGAATGAATCCCCCTGCAATTATCAAAAGAGTTAGCAAAGGTTAGCTTTGAGACTATAAAAGCCACTGAGGTACATGTCATAGCAACTGGTCAAAGTGTTTGCAACCTCAACATAAATATTGACATCCCCTCCCCAGTAAAGGATCATTTTGTGGAGACTACTTCACCTGAGGAGCTATGTAGGTTGCCTGAACGACAAGAGGTAGCATCCTCAACTCATATATTAGAGGTAGAGGTGGTACCCTCTATAAACGACTTCCCACCTCTTGGAAACTCCCCACAACCGGTAATAGAGGCTCATACCACAACAAAGAAAAAACTGATGAAGAGAAACAAGGGAGAAGGACATAAAACATGAAGCCAAACACAAAAAGAGGTTGATCTGGACAAGGCATGAGATTGGTCAATACCGAAAAACTGGATTGGATAGCTAGTGGAACATCAATCTCCAAGGTCTCCGGCAACCATGTCATTGACTAAACTATCTATTGATCAACTCAGTGAGGAGGCTGATCAAACCATAGCAATCGGTAGAGAACTAGGCTTGTCATTTGGACCAAACATCCTAATCAATATGAATTGCAACAACAGGAAAGAAGTGGAGATAAGTAGTAGAAGTAAGGGGAATAGAGATGGAGGGATATCTTCTGAATGAGACTCATCACATATAATATAAGAGGCATTTGTGGCCAGGACAGGAAAAAAGAGTGAGAGATTTGATTTGGAAAGAAAAACCGATTTCATCAGTTTACATGAAACAAAGATAAACTATATAGATAAAAAAAAAGTGTGTGACTTTTTATGGTTTGATAAGGAACATGACTGGATTTTCCAGGGATCAGTAGGACAATCAGGTGGCCTCTTGTGTATATGGAACAAGAATAAATTCTGTAGACAAAAAATTCTAGCGGGTGAAGGCTTCTTAGGAGTTTTAGGCACTTGGTATAATGAGGAGACAATATCTAACATGGTGAACATATATGACCCAAGTGACCTGATGTAAAATATGAGGCAATGGGATGAAATAAGAAATATACACCGTGGTAAGGAAACCAAAAAAACTGGTGGTTATAGGGGAGTTTAATGCTGTTTTGGATCAGAGAGAGAAAAGGCAGTTGTCTTCGTCCTTGTGAGCAAGAGATCTCAGCTTTCAAAAACTTTGTTAATGACATGAGGCTGCAGGATCTAAGAATGGAGAGGAGAAAATTCACATGGTATCAAAAATCTTTGAAGACAATGAGTAAACTTGATAGATTCTTTGTGAATGACAACTAGCTTGGACAAGATACAACTTGTATGCAAAGTGAACTGGACAGGGATGACTCGGATCATTGCCTTGTCTCTTTGAGTACAAAGACACAAAACTGGGGACCAAAGCCTATGAGAGTTCTAGAAGACTAGAACGAAATAGAGAATTTTAATTCTTTGGTGGAAAGCATATGGGTTAATACATGTTCAATGGGCTATGCCAGCTACATGATTAAGACCGAAATCAAAGCTCTACGAGATGGCAGAGCGCAGAGTTTGAGGTTCTGGCAGAGCAAAACCTCAGTGAGCATATCCAGTAAGAGGTGCACAAATATAGGGAAAAGCTGGAAATGATCACAAAGAAACTAGACTGCCTGATCTTTCGAAAATCTCGGGTGAACTGGATTCAGAAAGGTGATGCCAATTTTGTATACTTCCACAAATGGTTGGATAAGAATAGAAGAAAGAATGCAATTCATGGAGTGTGGAGTAATGACATGTGGTTAGAGGATCCTATGGCTCTCCCATGTGGTCAGGTTGAAGATCCACTATTTCAGCCATTCACTATCTATGTCCAATAATGTTTTCAGTGATGTACCCTAATCATCCCACAATAACACTTTGCCATTTCCCATCGAGCTAACATTTAAATTATTATATCCTCCCTTTGTCAACTCCTATTCAAACTTCTGCCACCTTTCTGGATCAAAAAGGGTTCGTACTTTACTGTTTTTTAGCCAGCCCATATTTGCTTGGCTTGAATACCAAAGATGCCATTGCTGGATAAATTCTGTCATAGTTTAATTCATCTTTATTGTCATGCCTTGCTGATTTAATCGGACTAGCTACCTCAACATAACTCTTCCCCCCTCTAAAGCTTGGTTACTTAATTACATATTGCTGCTTTTTAGTTGTACCCTCCTCTGATTTTTTTCTCCCAATCGTTCCTCTTCACAAATCGAGTCACATTCACTCTAAGTTTGTATGTTCCAATTCATAACTTAGTCAACTTATTCAAAAGGACCTCCACATTCTCATCTGAGCTGAATTTAACATATCCGAACATGTTACCTGATTTTGAAAGCTTACATGCAACATAGATATCAGTGACCCTTCCCTGCATTTTGAAAACCTTCCACCGTGCCTCCTCACTCCAATCATTCGGAAAATTCGTGAAGTAAAATGAAATTTCCTTCCTTCCATTTGTGGCAGTCGAGATCCCTATCCCAGTAGCATCGTTAGTTTTCTCAGCTCGTTGTTGTCCATCATCTGCCCCTTTTCTACTCATCCATAACAGGTTTGCCTTCCTAGGTTGGTAGGTTCGTAACTGGGTTTGTTAGGTAGAGATTCATTTTCCTATTTGGATTTCGTGGCGTAAATTGGCCGACCGTGGGGGTAGGGATGGGATCTGGTAAAGGTTAGGTTTGGAGTGGGTTCTAACTACGGCGATTCCCCGCTCGCCGAAGTGTTCCGGGACCGGAGTGGCTTGGGTTTCTACGAATCTATGACATCGGCGATGTTAGGATAGAGATTGCATTTGGCGAA
>JAOWBN010017026.1:0-10766 GCA_028565015.1 Pinguicula moranensis
ATAGTTTTGCGTTGATATCAACAAGTGGAATGGACAATTGAAATGTTGGAAAATGTTGATTAATTTACTGTTGTCTGCTACAGGTGGCTGATTCAAGAAATCTGTTATTTTCTTATCAGCGATCTCTTATTAATATTCTTGTGTATTAGCCGCTACTTTAACTCTTTTATAACTCGTATTTCTACAACTTGTTTTAGCAGAAAATTTATATTTTTGATTAATTAGATGTACAAGTTTAATTTGCTGAAAAAGTTATAAAAGATTGTGGGAATTTGATAAACTGTCAAAAAAATAAATCATACATAGGTTGTTAAGCGTTTATTTATTAGCGGAATTAGCGGATTCCGCTATTGCTACCGCTATCTTAGCGGAAGCGGAATAGCGGTTAGCGAAAGCGAAAGCGGATGGAATTTTCAAATTCGTTAACTTAGCAGAAGCGGAAGCGGTGAAGGGCTTACCACTATCGCTAAAACCGTTGGGCACCCCTATCAGTTTCAGATCCAGTCCTCAAAGTTCTGGATATTGCAAATGGACCCGCACACTTCAAAAATTGCGCGCGTGTCCGTGGCTTTTTTGGAATTGTTATCGCCGCACCTGGAATCTTCAATAATAACAGAATAGCCACGACAATTTTCAAAAATTATAAATCCGGCCAAGAAGTTGCTGAAAACTGCATGATCATCCCTGCAGTTTCCTGATTTTGCAGAAAGACCCCAGAAATCTTCTATTTACCCAGTTTGCCCCACAGTTCAACAAAAATCAAAAAATCATCCCTCTGCATATATCGCACAGGAAAAAAATCTGGGGCCCAACACAAAACCATGGGTCTTTGACTGCGGTGCTACTGATACAATGACAAATGATCAAACAGATATTTGTGTTCCGTCTACACCCCGACGGACAAGTATCCAAACTGCTAATGGTGGTCACGCCATTGTTAAAGGCGTTGGCTCCATTAAAATCACACCTAAGCTTACATTACCTAATTGCTTATATGTGCATGCACTATCTTGCATATTATTGTCCATTAGTCATGTTTCCAAGGAACTCAATTGTTGTGCACTGATGTATCCCACCTTTTGTCTTATTCAGGATATTAGAACGGGGGAGATCATTGGGCGTGGTACTGAGTGACATGGGCTATACTATGTTGATGAAGTTTTGAGCTCAGGAACAAGTATGTTGGCACATGGGACGAATGATATACAAGCGTGGTTATGGCATCGTCGTCTGGGTCATCCATCTATCGGTTATCTCAAACTTTTGCTTCCTCAGTTTGCTACAACTTTTAATAAACTTAGTTGTGAAACATGTGTGCTAGCCAAAAGTCACCGCCACAGTTATTCTCTAAATAATACTCGGGCTGCCAGACCTTTTGAGTTGATACATTCTGATGTGTGGGGACCATCCCCGAACTCTGGATCGTTTGGTATAAAATACTTTGTCTTATTTATTGATGATTACACTATGATGACGTGGATCAAGTTCTTAAAACATAAGTCAGAAGTCACAAAAAAAAATTATGGATTTCTTTACTATGGTTCAGAATCAGTTTCAGGCTCCTGTCAAAATCCTGCGCTCAGATAACGGAGGAGAATATATTAGTCAAACTCTTCAAGAGTTTCTCCGAGCACGTGGCATAATTCACCAGACCACTTGCCCGCATACTCCTCAGCCGAACGGGGTTGCAGAACGAAAGAATCGGATATTGCTTGAAATTACAGGAGCTCTGATGATTGAATCAAACGTTCCGCGATACTATTGGCCCGAAGCAGTTGCCACCGCTGGCTACCTTGTGAACCGTCTACCATAAAAAAATGCTTGAGATGAAAACTCCCCTGCAAACACTATCCAATATCTTTTCACTCCCTTCCAACCTCACTCCATCCACGGGTCTTTGGGTGTTCTGTGTTTGTCCATATTCCTAAAGATGATCGTAACAAACTTGATCCGTGTGCTGTGAAGTGTATCTTTGTTGGTTTTAGGGTTTAGGGTTTAGGATATCGATGTTATGGCCCGATTTCGCATCGCCTTTATACAACTATGGATTGAGACTTTCTTGGGACTGAATACTATTACGCCACCCAATCCATCTGTCAGGAGGAGTCTACTAGCAGGGTAACTGATTCGCTTGACTGGCTGATTACTAGTATACCTAATGTGAGCAATACCCCAGTATAGTAGAGTCAAGATCACACTGGCAACTCAAACTCGCCGCCTAGTACCCATGCTCCAATGTCATCCTCTCCATCTGATATCCCTGAGGTATGTGTTTCTGAATGCATATTAAATCATAGTGGTGTAATATCTTCCACTTCTGCTGATCAGGATAGGAACTCAAGTGAATCTACCACAACTCAGAAATATATGCTACCTCACAGAAGCACGAGAGGAATTCCAGCAAAGAGGTATGAACCTTAACATGAACCTCGTCGCTCAAAATACCCTATGGCTAACTGGGTCAAGGGAAGGAAACGAGACTCTGTGGCACAAGCATATACATCAGCAGTATATTTTGTACAGTTACCAAAGACAGAACAAGAAGCATAAAGCCAAGTGGAGTCGACATAAACAATGGAAACTGAGATGGATGCATTAATTAAAAATAGCACGTGGGACAAATGTGATTCTACCCACAGGAAAGCGAGCAGTTGGTTGTAGATGGGTTTTCAAAATCAAACACAACTCCGATGGTATGATCGAACGATACAAGGCACGATTAGTGGCAAAGGGTTATACCCACCTACAGAATCGATTATTCAGAAATTTTTTCCCCTGTTGCAAAACTTGATACCGTTAGAGTGTTATTATCAGTGACTGCAAACTTCGACTGGCCACTCCACCAGTTTGATGTAAAAAAATGCTTTTTTGCATGGAGACCTACATGAAGAAGTATATATGGAACCTCTCCCAGGATTCTCGAGTCAGTTTAACAAAGGTCAAGTATGTCGTCTGAAAAATGCACTTTATGGCCTAAAACAATCACCAACGAAGCGAAATGGGTACCAACCGGGTAACTCAGCACACACACTTTTCATCAAGCGGAAAGGGGAGCTAGTTAAATGTTTAATCATATATGTGGATGACATGATAATCACAGGAAACTATGCGACAGGAAACTATGCGACAGAAATCTGTTCAAAGAATTATAATGAAGGATATTGGACACCTAAGATATTTCTTGGGAATTGAAGTTCGACGATTAAAACACGGAATCTTCATATCTCAAAAGAAATATATCTTGGATCTTATAGCAGAGACCGGCTTGATTGACTACAAACTAGCAGTTACCCCAGCTATCGTAAATCAAAAGTTACAAATCATTGAAGGAGCAGCACTTACTGATCAAACGAGATATCAATACCTAGTTGGAAAGCTAATCTACCTAGCACATACACGACCCGATATCGCGTATGCAGTGGGAATAGTCAGTCAGTTTATTATTGGCCTCAGGAGGACCATATGGAAGCAGTTTTGCGAATACTATGATATCTGAAGGGATCACCAGAATAAGGAATCTACTTCCGAAGAAATGGCCGCTTAAGAATCGAAGGATGTACAGATGCTGACTGGGCAGAAAACCCAGTGGACAGGAAGTCAACCGCTGGATATTTCACCTTGGTTGGAGGAAATCTCGTGATATGGAGAAGTAAGAAACAAAAGGTGGTTGCACTATCAAGTGCTGAGGCTGAATTTTGGGGAATTTCAAGAGGACTCACCGAACTACTATGGTTGAGAAAATTAATGGCAGGCATTGGATATCCTGTAAGAGACCCATGCTTATTACGGTGTGATAATAAAGCTGCTATTAGTATTTCCGAAAATCCTGTCCAGCACGACAGAACAAAACACATAGAGATTGATCATCATTTTATTAAAGAAAAGTCGGAAGAAAAAATCATCAGTATTCCGTTCATTCGATCAAAACCAGCTAGCAGACATATTGACCAAAGCATTTCCAAAAATAGTCTTTTCGAATACACTGTGCAAGTTAGGAATTGAAGACCCTTCAATTCAACTTGAGGAGGAGTGTTAGCTGGTAGGTGAAAAACGTGCAAAATTTCTATAGTCAAAAGTATCCCTGAAAATCAGGGATCTGTTTTGACAATTATGCACGTTTCCAACTTGTATAAATATGATGAAATTAAACCAAGAATGACAAGAAAGAAATTTGTATCAAAGAGTCCCTACAAACATCAATAAAAATCTCAATTTCAATAGTAAAAACATGCCCCACATTTTTGTACATCGTACTTTTCATGCATGACACCGGTTTTCATGTAAGAAGCATAGTTTGTCCCGATCCACTTGACGGCAATATCTTGCGCCAAAGATCTTGCTGATGCGGATCCAGACTTAACCAGACCTTTGACAGTCATGTGATGAGGTGGGGACCAACCGTTCGGAAAATCCTTGAAAACGGCAAAGCATTCAGACTAGTGGCAGAGCAGGATACCGAATGGTGGGTCTCAAACTGGGGGAGGGGGCCAAAAAAAAATCTACTGAAACCTATAACTTCGTTTACCATTGTTATCCAGTGTTTGTCAAGGATGTGGAATGCCAGTCGGGCTTAGCTTCAAGAACTTCATCAACAAGCTTGGAATCTGCAGGTATGGAAGAAAAAAATGTATGGTCTGTCTGTAATACTAAAAAGCATATAGAACAAAGGAGAAAGGATCGTATGAAGAAACAAGAAATGAGAAGTTTCTTGAATTTGGCAAATAGCTATCTAAACGCTTAGATTGATAGGCAGATGAACTATTTTATTGTTAATTGCGCTGACAAAGGTGAAATACCTGTGACAGATCGTCGAGTGAGAGGACAATCCGCCCAGTCTGAATCACAATACGCTGAAAGTTTTAGGTCGTCCAAAACACTCAACAAAATACCTTGTCCGGGATGTCCTTTCAAGTACCGCACAACGCGAAGGGTCGCGTCCCATTGCCCTTGAGTCGGTCATTGCATAAACTGAGCAAGAATGTGAATCGTGTAGCTTAGATCCGGTCTTGTAATAGTAAGATAAATGACACGTCCGACGAGGCGACGATATTTCTCAAGATGAGAAAGAAGCGTCGTTTTATCAAGGCCAAGCTGATGGTTAGCCTCCAACTAAAACTGACAGGTTTTGATCCTGTCAACCCACACTCATTCAAAATATCCTGTTTATATTTTCGTTGGCTCAAAAAAATACCTGAGGGATTGCGGGCAACTTCAATACCCAAAAAATACTTGAGATCTCCCAAGTCCTTCATCTTAAAATGCGGACTCAAGTACAACTTGAATAGATCCATGGTAGATGAACAGTTGCCCCCAAGAATAAGATCATCCACATAGAGTAGGACATAGAGACAAATATCATTCCGATGAAAACTAAACAATGAGTTGTCAGACACGCACTGAACAAACCCATAACCGACCAAAGCAGCTCCAAATTTTTCAAACCAGCAACGAGGAGCTTGCTTTAGTCCATACAAGGACTTATGAAGTCGACAAACAGATCCAGGGATTGCTTGAAATCCCAGAGGAAGCTTCATATATATCTCCTCGTTCAAATCGCCGTGAACGCATTGTACACATCCATCTGATGTAATAACCAACTACAGGACGCTGCAACCGTGAGAAGAGCACGCACGTCGTGAGTTTTGCCACGGGAGCAAAAGTCTTGCCAAAATCAACTCCTTCAGTTTGATGATTTCCCAAGATAACTAGTCATGCCTTGTGGCGTTCAATAGTGCCATCAGCATGATACTTAATACGAAACACCCATTTGCATCCAATGGCGTGTTTGTTTGCAGGCAGTGTCGTCAATGACCAAGTCTTGTTTGCCTAAAGGGCAACAATCTTGGCTTCCATGGCATCACGCCATTCAGTAAATTTCACTGCTTCAGCAAAACTTTGAGGGTCACACCCTTCGTCACAGCTACTAAGAAGCGAGAATAGGAGGCAGAAAAACGTGAGGATGAAACAAAATTTGCTAGAGGATATCGTGTCCCTGAGGATGTAACTGAATACGAGGACGAAGCAGCTGCGGGTTTACTATTTGAGCCAGAATCGATCACAAATTCACGCAATAGAACAGATGGCTTTTTAACTCGCTGACTGCGACCAAGATGCTCAACAATATCGAACTTCGACAAACTGACATTAGAGTCGTTCACACAAGATGGCAGAATTTTTGCCACTCACTGCTGGTTCAGCCAACGTTCCAGCAGCGTCTTCTTCAACCACTTGCTGGCGCATCGGTGATGAATCATTCTGCATCACAGGTCCATGATGCATGGCTGTTGCATCAGCAGCAACCACTGTTTCTCCAAAAAACTCACTCGGTTCGGCTGGTGCATCAGCAACCACCACAGTTCCATCGGGCGAGTCCAATCCACATGATAGCACGACTGTTGGATCCTGCGCAGTAGAAGAAACAGATGGATCCGGCGCCGTGGTTCCGTGCAACTCGCCAGCAAATGGAAATGTAGTTTCAATGAATTTAACATCCCGAGAGACCAATATTTTATTCGAACTCAGATCGAGAATGCGCCAACCTTTCTTTCCATGAGAATATCCAAGAAACACACTGCAATGACTACGAGCTTCAAACTTGTCATGTGTTCGAGATCTATTATGAATAAAGCACAAACATCCAAAAACACGCAGCATATTAAGATCAGGAGCACGTCCATACAGAATTTTGTATGGAGATTTCTCATCAAGAATCACACTTGGGGTGCGATTAATCAAAAATCTTGTAGTAAGCACACATTCTCCCCAATATTCCAGAGGTACACCAGATTAAAATAAAAGTGAGTGCGCAACGTTTAGAATATGACGATGCTTTCGCTCAACCCTCCCATTTTTTTGAGGAGTATAACTCACAGAGGTACGATGCAAAATGCCTTCGTCTACGAAATATCCTTTAAGACACATAAATTCACTGCCGTTGTCACTTTGAACAGACTTAATTCGTTTTCCAAATTGACGAGAGATCATAACACAAAACTGCCAAAGCAAATCCCCAACTTCAGATTTAGAAATTATCAAATAAATCCACACTGTACAAGAATAATCATCCACAATAGTCAGAAAATATCGAGCCCCTGTAGATGACTTAACCCGATAGGGACCCCAGACATCACAACGAATCAAATCGAAACTCGAATATGCTCTATGTAAATTGTCTGAAAACTGAGTATGAGAGTGTTTTGCTTTAAAGCAAACATCACAATTATTAAAGTTCACTGAACTAGAAATGTCGGAAATAGACTTCAAAGCATGGTTGGACGGATGACCCAACCTTTGATGCCACAAACTCTTGTGCACGACAGCTGAAGCACGATTACTCTTCACGTACTTCAAATAGTAAACCCCATCATGTTGCGTCCCCGCTCCAATCACCATCCCCGTAGATTAGTCCTGAAGAACACAAGACTCATCAGTAAAAGAAGCAACACAATTCATTTGTTTTGTTAATTGCGAAACAGAGATCAAAGAACATTGCATAGAAGGGACCAATAAAACATCATTCATAGAAACTTTGGATCCTAAGATCGCAACCCCCTTTTTATTGGCGACGGTCACATCGCCATGCGGCATATTTATGCTGCAAGGATGAATAGATTCCATCGCAGATAATTTGTCAAGAGCACCGGTCATATGTTGTGAGGCACTAGTGTCGAGAAGCCAATCCCGCGTCTTACCGGTCAAAGTATCACTGAACTCTCCCGGGCGTTGAGCTTTGGCAACCTCGAACACAGCAGACCACTGTGCCATTGTAAGAACAGGGAGGCTGTTCGGCGGAGAGCCTGAAGTGGGCTGCACGGCGACGGATGAGGTCTGTACAACAGCCACGGTGCCTCGGCTGTCACGCCGTTGCCCTCTGCCGTCACGTCCGTTCCTGCCGCCACATTCTCCGCGTCCTCCTGTTTTCTTACCACGTTCTCTGTCGTCCGGATATCCATTCAACTCATAACAAAACTTCATGAGATATCCACGTTTGTGACAGTGGTCACATCGCATAATTTCATAATCATCAGAATCACTGGGCTTGCGACCTTGAGCGGCAAAGGTGATGGCGTCCGAACGCCCTTCTCGATTTCTTGCAATCCCAACCAATGTCTCTTCTTGCATCACCATTGAATATGCTCGCATTAACGTGGGAGTAGGTTCCAAGATAAGAATCTGAGATCTGAGCGTTCCGTAGTGATTGTCCAACCCCATAAGAAACTGATGAAGTTTTTTCGCATCACTTCGTTTTATCGTCGTCTCAGTCATCTTGCACATACATACCGCTGTCGAGCAAACTAATAGCGGTTCATAGGTTAGAATCTCGTCCCACAGATGCGTCAAACGCCCGAAGTAGGTGGCGAGAAGCTCACCCTTTTGCTTGCAATTATGCAATTCATTTCTCACTTCGAAAAGACGCGCGCCACTACCAACAGTGAATCGTTCGCGCATGTAATTCCACAACAAGGCCACATTCTCACGATAGGAAACCGTCTTCCGTAGTTGTGGCTCCACCGTATTCAAGATCCAGGATTCAAGAAGCGATTGGAGGGTCATCCATTCGTCCAAATCGTCATCTTTCGTCTGTTTAGGGATCTTCCCTTCGACATATTTCCACTTTCGCATACCGCGAAGAGCTAATCTAACAGCGAGAAACCACTCTTCATAATTATTTCCACGAAACACAACTGGAGTTATCAACAACTGGAGTTATCACGTTTCCTAGTTGATCGCTCGGAAGCAACCCGTATAGGCTCACGGCCGCCATGGTTCCGGCAGGGACAACAGATTTGCTCGTCATCGGCCATGAAGAAAAAATTGGAGAACAAACTTGCAAAGAATTACAACGATAACGAAGAAAGATCGTTAAAGCTCCGATACCATGAAGAATTTCAAGATCTCTGCAAAAACTTTCTCAAGCTTTATTGAGGTGCCTCTGGCCGTATTTAAATGTACGGATTACAAAGGCTTAATTCTCTTATTTGGGACTAAACTTTACATACTGACTAAAATACCCTCATATAAATTAACAAATATACACGCATATTTAACACCCTCCATTTTTTTTTTAGAGAAAACTATGTGTACTGCAAAAATTATATGCAAATTAAAAAAAAAATGTCCCCCATAAAATTTGCTCCCAAAATAAAATCCCCACCCCTCCCCTTCTTTCAATCCTTTTTTTGATACTTAGGTATTCGGACATGGTGCCCATGTGGTGTTTCACTGATCTCCACATATCCGACTAATTCTCAGGAGTGCACATCTCGGCCTTACCATGCATCCCTTAGTAACTCGGACCGAAGCCCGAGTAGGCCTAGCCCGAAAATATCCTCCAGCAGGATTTAATCTCTGTATGTCTTGGTAAACCAAAAAACAGAGCCACCACAACATATCACGGATCCTTCTTTCGATCCTGGCTGCAGCATCAGCATTCGAATAGAGTAAAAATGAATACAAAAAGAAATTATTAGCTAACAAATATTCATAAGATTAAAATGAGAAAGTACGGCCACCTAGAAGAAAATAGGTCATCGATGTATACGGTATACCAAGCGGCACTCAGAGGGATCAGGCAGCGACGCATTCGGCCCAAATCAGGAGTTCCCCGAGGGCATCGAAATTCGAATATGCCTTCACCGTCGTCGCAGAAATCGAAATCCTGGTCCGCGAGAACATTGATGATATAATCTACAATAGGCTGGTCCACGTCGTCCAAGCTCCGACCGATTACCTCGTGCACCAATGAGCTCGCAACCTCCGTCATCCTCAGATTCAGGGTTTGAACTGAAAATTCGTCTTTTTCGATGACGGATGTAGGAGGCCGGTTATACGACGGCGGTCGGCGACTCGGCGACTCGGCGTGCAAGAACGATAACAAAGATATTAATAAATTATACTTTAACCCTTCAACTTTCAGAAAATTGCAACTTAAGTGTCTTAAAATTGAATTTCTACTTTTGTTTTTCGATTTTTAAAAACCCTGCAGCCAAATACAAAACCAATATAAGCTCTAGAAATCTGAAGCACCACCAATTTGATAAGTGAGACTTGAGGAAAGCATAGAATATAGATAATAACCACTGCTAGCTCCAGTTTTCCAGTCGGTGTACTTCCTAATCGGAAATCCTCTCGTTAATTTTCTACTAGTTTTCATTGCTACGTTTCGGATTAGATTTTGTTGGACGAAGAAAGACTGGAAAAACTGCCACAAGAAGATGTTCCAGCAGCTAGCACCTGCTTCTCGAGCTCCATGGATTCCCAAGTGTAAGCTTTTAACTCATTTCTTAAAAATACAGATGCATTGAAACCATATTTTAGAACCAGGAGAATTGGCAAAGGTGGTTATGGATGACATGGTTTTCTGTTCAAAGTTACATCCGGACGAATATGCTTTTAGAGGATACGTGTTGCATGTTTACGACCGAAGTAAACAGTTTCTTGCACAACATATTTCGACATAGCTGATCCAAGCGCATCACACATTACTTTTTGTCATAATACTTGCAATTGCAAGTGTAATTGTACTGTTTAGATTTTTCTGGTAGGCATGTTTCTTAGAAGTTTGTGGTGTGTCATAATTATGCATTAAGGATTCTAATTATACATGTCTGCATTTGCTTCCAGAAGAAAATTAAGCAAGTGAAATTTATTCAATTGATTGTTATATTTCTTTCCAGGCACTTCAGTCGACCGAGCAGAACTCGAGATGACACAACTTCCAGTTATTACCCCTTGTTTAAATGAGCTCAAAAATATTGGTTTCTGGA
>JAOWBN010017037.1:0-10765 GCA_028565015.1 Pinguicula moranensis
AATATAATTCGGAACTGAAATCATATTCCGATCCAATCCGAATTCCGAATTCGAAATTTCGGATCGGAATTCGGAAAATTTTGGAATTCGGAAATTCCGAATTCCGAGTTCCATTTGCACACCCCTAATCATAACCTTCTTGTTGCTTGTATTCTTTGATTACAAGTCTGGTCTTGTACTTATAAATTGTTCCATCTGGTTTCATTTTTCACTTGAAAATCCACTTGGAGCCTAAAGGCTTACATCTCGGAGGAAGATCCACCAGTTCCTAAGTATGATTATACAGGATGGAATCAACTTCACTCTTTATGACTTCTTTCCATAAAGGACCCTTCGTAGAACTTACAGCTTCCTTGTAAGTTTAGGATTCACCCTCGATCATGTAGGTCAGAAAATCTTGTCCAAAAGATGTTTCTGTCCTTACCCTTTTACTACGTCTGGGCTCTTCCTAAACTTTTTCAAGTTCTTCTTGATTTTGACTAATTTCATTCAAGCCTCGTTTCGTAGAATTTGGTTCAAATTTATTGGATTTGCATGGAAACACATGTTCAAAGAATGAAGTTTTCCTTGATTCCATTATCGTATTCTTGTAAATATCAGGGTTTTGAGATTCATACACAAGAAATCGGTATGCATTACTATGATGTGTGTACTCAATGAAAATACAATCAATCATTTTTGGACCTATTTTCATTTTCTTGGGTAAAGGTGCAGCCACCTTAGCGAGACATCCCACACTTTTAAGTATTTGTAGGAAGGTATCTTACCTTTCCACAATTCATATGGCATCTTTTTGACCTTTTTCCAGGGTGCCTTATTTAACAGGTAATTAGCCAATAATATGGCTTCGCCCCACATGTTTTGTGGCAAATCAGAACTAATTAACATTCGTTCATCATTTCTTTTAAAGTTTTATTTGTTCGTTCTGCCATTCCATTAGATTGTGGAGAATAAGGGGCAGTGACCTCATTAATAATACCATGTTGAGCACAAAAAGTACCAAATGGTTCTACATATTCACCGCCACGGTAACTTTTAACTATCTTAATTTTCTTATTAAATTAGTTTTCTACCTCTTACTTATAGAGAATAAATTTCTCTATAACTTCATCTTTACTTTTAATCAAATATATATAGCAGTATTTTGTACTATCATCGATGAAAGTAATAAAATATTTATTCTCACCTCTTGTTTAAATAAATTTTAATCACATACATCCGTGTGAATTAATTCAAGGGATTCTATTTTTCTTTCAACTGTTTGGAACAATGACCTTGCCAACTTTGCCTCAACACAAGTTCCACACTTGTATTTGGAATTTATATGAAACTTAGGTATATGGTTTAGGTTAATTAATCTACATAATGTATTATAATTAACATGTTCTAATCTACCATGCCATAGATTAGAAGACTCATGATGTAAACATAAGTAGAAGCAATCTCATTAATGTTCTTTGCTGGTTTAATAGCCATTACGGACATCTTCCATACACTATCATCACTAACTTAACCCTTCCCAAAAAAGACACCTTGTTTGGATATAATAACTTTGTGGGACTCAAACATCATCCTGGATCCATGCAGACTCAGCAGTGTTCCAAAAATTTGATTCCTCCTCAAGTCAGGTACATACAACACCTTCTGCAGTTTGACTTCTTTTCCTGAAGTCATCTTCAGGCAAACAATTCCAACCCTTTTGATCTCAGAAATAGTTCGATTCCCCACATAAACTTTCTCTCTAGCATTCATGGTTAGCTCATAAAAAGCAGACTCATTACCACAAACATGTCTTGTGACTCCTGTGTCTAGATACCCCGATTTTTTATTGATATCCACTATGTTAACTTCAGATATCACAATACAAAGGTGTATGTTAGATACATCTCTTGTGATGGTATTCACAACGTTGGCTTTATTCTTTTCCTTGCCATTATTCTTTTTCGCCAACCTACAGTCCGACAACTTGTGCCCCGTCTTGTTACAGTTGTAACATTTTTCAAGAAACTTTTGTTTCTTTGTCACTCCTCCTTTCGGTCCCATCTTTGACACATGCATTGGCTTCTCATTCTCATGTCGACACCATCAGAAGTCTTTTTCTTATTATGTTCCTTAATACGAAGTCTAAGGATAAAATCTTCCAATGACATTTCCTTCTCTTTGAGCTTCAAATAATTTTTAAAGTTCATTCACGAAAAGGGTAACTTCTCAATTATTGCAACTAATTGGAAGAATTCACTAAGGATCATTCTTTCTGTCGACATTCCATGAATGATCAACTGAAGTTCTTGGACTTGACTCACAATAGTCTTAGTGTCCACCATCTTGAAATTCAATAACTGAGTTCTTGACAACAGCATCTTCAGTTTCATACTTGTGCTCTAAAGCATCCACATTTCTTTTGCTGTCTTCTTTACGCTATACACAACGTATAAGGCATTTGACAAGCCATTCAAGATGTAATTCCTGCAAAGGAATTCAGAATGCCTCAAGGTATCTATTGCAGTCAATGACTGCTCATCCAATTCATCCTCTCTGACAGCAGGAGGAGCCTCTTTCAAGAATTCCGCAAGATTTAGCATCGTAAGGTAGAACAACATTTTTTGTTGCCACATCTTAAAGTTGGACCTTTTGAATTTCTCTAGTTTCTCATTGTGGCTCATAGGGACAGACGTCATTTGAGGAACCAATGGAACCCTCGGAACTGGTGTTACCACCTGACCATTTTTTCTCGCCGAGTCCCCAAGAGTAGGAACACCATTTTGGGTCTCAACTTGCATAAGTAGCAGCGATGAGGAATCTTCAGAAATTACAGGCGCACCATTATTATTTTCAGCCATTTCTGAAATTCAAGAAACTCAAAAATTAGTAATCTTCAAAAACAAAAATCTGAAAATATTGATCGGGAATATCACAATATCATGAATAAATATTCTAAATAATAAACACAATATTTTGAATAAAAAATATAATATTTTGAATAAATATAAAAAAAACATAATATTCTTAATAACACATATTCAACTACATATGCATCATGATCAACAGATTAAAATCAAAAAATTTCTTGAGGTGAGAATCGAAAAAACTTAGAATCATATCTAATATATATTGTCTCTATTTTCTGCAAATCAAACTGTTAGTTCCAAAAAAACTAGAAAATCCATTTTAAGATTATTAAACATAATCAATTGAATTAATATTTTGTTGCAATAGAGGAAATGAGCAATATAAAATAACATTCTGTAAGAATTACATAAACAAAAGTACAACTTCAACCTTTCACCGTTAAACGAAATAGGAGGATTTGAAGAACTCCGAGGTCTGTGAAACTCACAATTTCCTTAAAATAGATTCGTCCTCTCCTGGGTGCTTTGAGATTCATGAGCGTCTGAGGATACAATGGATATGAGTTGATATGTACAACACTTGTAACACAACTCCGACGAACTCTAACGATATCTTTTTTCAATCACCAAATGAAAGACTCGCAAAAAATATTCCAAGAAGAGAGAGTAAAATTCTAAACTCAATTTGATGTATATGTTTCACTTAAGAGTGGATCCACAATTTATAAAGTTTGTAAATGAGTGTTAGAGATTTTTCACCTTTTGAATTTTCACTAATTTAGTGGTTTAATGGCTCAACTCTTCATTTTCTCCACTAACTTAGTGGGATCATGAACTCGAAAGAGAAAAAAAATTCCTTTCATATTATTTATCAATTTTTCATTATCTCTTAATAACATATATTTTTCAACAGTTCTTTGAATGTGTTTTTGCATAAAGTGTTTGGAAGATAGGTTATGATTGGATAGGGAAATCTTCGCCAGGCCAAAGCTCATGCTTGGCGCATCAATCTCAACACACGCGCTTGCTACAACACTACAAATGGAAATCTCATTGGAAAGCCTTATGGTTGAGTACTGGAGCGCACGGAATGCAACAATTTTCAAGATTCTCCCTAAAACACCCAGACTCTACACCTGATTCTTGTAAGATCAAGATATGGACATGGCTTGTGGCTAAGAATTAAAGGCCCGCAGGCTTGACTTTTTTCTAATTATAGCTTTTTCCACTTATTCTAATTAGTTTTAAATTGTATGTAACTACTCATGTATCATTTTGGAGGTTGCATCTCTTATGCCCTCTTAATGAATTTAGCCTATCAAAAAAACAAACACAAAAACAAAAGTTCACCATATAAAAACCTCCACATATGTTGCATACCATAAGTAGGGATAGAAAATCTTCAGGGTGACCCATCTCACCTCTTACGTAGACCAGTTCTTGCTCTGTATCGATTTAGGTAGAGGTAGTCATATGAATTGAGCCTAAAATGGACCGTCAACCTATCACGGTACGATGTGCTGCCCGGGCCTCACATCTAGGCAAGATCATACTTTTTCTAACTGGGTCATGTCGAGTTGCACCTGCGACGAGTGAGGTCCATCCAAATCCAACACGCCTATTTTCCTACTTTTGGGATCAGGTCGACTCACCCATTCTATATTATTGTTATTAATTGTTTTATCTTAATTTATTATTTATAGAAATGTTTTAATGGCGTGGCACACATGAATCTTGACCAATTTTTCTAATTATTATTTTAGTTTTTTGGTGCCTAAAAATATTTGTACTTATGGGAGGGTTGAGCTTAACCAGAAAGAAAGAATGCATTTTATTTTTTAGGGTAAAATATTGAGATCAATTCTGAACTTTTACGATCTTTTTATCCCTTCGTCCACAATCTGTCAATTCAGGGTATTTGGCAAGCCTATTTGTTACAAAGTGAATGATCCATAAAGAGCACAATCTTTCTGTTTGCCCTTGTGAAAACGAAAAAAAGCATCAGAGGATAAGATGTGAAAACGACAGTAGTTGGTATTTAGAATTTGTCCATCACAACTTTTCCCTATTATCTTTTCGTCGCTACTTGCAGGGATAAGATGGTGAAAATGATATTATAGTTTAATACCATGATTCTCGTAGGAAAAAATTCAAGAAAACAACAACAACATTGGTTCTATCGTCTTAACTTCAACTTCAATCAAACAGATGGATGCTCGTCTAAATTGGCATCTACACAACTAGTCAACTACCAAAACTTTAGCTTAATGCAAAGGAAATCAGCAAATCCTACGGAAAAGCATAAAACAAATGTGTAAGCAAGCAAGATACCAACAGCTGAGGCTGAAGATACCAAGAGGGTGTCCACAAACAAGTTCACCATTCCAGTAAGGACATTGGCCTGCATGATTATATACAAAAATTATGACCCGGAGTCGAAAAGTTCATCAAGTTTGTGTTGCGTCTCTTACCAGAAGAAAAGATGCCAGTAAATTGCGGTTAAATGCTTCTTCTAGGGCTGAGTTTTTGCTTCCACATGCATGATCTGACAGCATGATGATGGCCAATACCTGAAAGTTGGATTTAGTTATTGAATACATGAACAGAACCGGGATCATTTAGTACAAGCCGTGAGTTCAGAATCCATGAAGTTTCTGCTTTCCACATAGCTTATGGACTTCAAACACAAGAATCTCATTTCTTGACTTAATAATACCATGGTCTTTATGTTGGCATCATTCTTACTTTCGTATGGTCAATTATTTACTAGGTACTCGACTCTTACATAATGCATTTCAATATTCATGTTGAAGCAAGCAGAAACAAGTTACCTGAAGATTAGATGCCAAAGTGAGACAAACATATGCCAGGTGCACTGGAATCAAGTATAAAGTCATTTTCTTCTCGTACTTCAGAAGGAGGTTAAAATTATAAATGGCAAATTAGAAGACATGAAAGGGTGATGGAGGACATCATTTACCATGCGACGAGATACTTCTTCAACATATCTGTAAAGAAGCAAAGCTATTGACCTGTGACAACACGGCAGTCAAATCGAGCAACCTGCTAATAAAGAAGCAACTGCCGAGACTAAAGCCAATTCCTCATACCAGGAAAGGCAAAGAGCCCAAACTCTAATCCTTGTGCAGTTCATGGTTTTTGAAGTACCATCAGCAATGTCTTTGAAGAAGAGATAATTTTTCCTATTCCAACACCAATAAGATACAGACCCCAATACGCTGAAGCGAGTAAGAGGTTGGTATAACTTCAAACTAACTACAAGTACCATTTAACTTTTAAGAAAATTTGTCTAGAGTTCATCATCGTCTTGGAAATGTGCTCTAGACAAAAGAAATCCTAACAGAAGTTGAAATGGAATATTTTTAGTTGATCCTCACGGCTCATTCATGAATTGTGTGATTAGATGCCATGAGGCTAGACTGCTTCTGTTTCCTCTATTCTTAACTTCTGCCGTGAAGTTAAATGCAGAGCAATAGATTTTTTTAACAAATATATAGATCATACATGCTCACCGAATATACTAAGAATTCCTTCTTTGTTCTGACTGAAGATGTCTGCTTCCCTTTCTTCGGATAAGAGATATTCATTCAACACAAACAGTAATGAAACTTGATAACCTGATCACAAACATAGATCATGCTAGAAAGCAAATCAAAACTTATCAATTGTCACGGCAAAAAATAAAAAAATGACACATCAAAAAGAGAAGAAGAAACAAAAGAAATACACAGCATACCAATGAGGATAATGGAAGCAACAATCACACAGTAATCTGGATGAATTTTGATAACTGATGTGAGAAAATGTAACAAACCTGTTACAATTTGTGATTGAGAATTGAAGAGAGGGAAGAAGGCGGTAAAGATCTGGGGGATTTCAGAGGTAGGGAAGGAAATGAAGGGAGAAAGAGAACAATAGAGAAAAGAAGTATCTGGGAAAGAGAGAGAATTGATTACCAAATTCTTTCATAGCCAGTGAAATGTAGCGAATTACATATTTATACCACCCATCCGTCTAGTTGACCTTACAAAAAACACGCCTTAACAAAACCAATAAAAGAAAGGCGCGTGACTTGCTAACTATTTTAGCAAACCAATCACATTAACAATATAAAACATAAACAATAAGAAATAAACAATTTACTTCACACAGATAGCTCATCATGTCTTCAGGAGAGAACAACTGCTAATTTCCCAGTTTGATCACCTAGACTTCACCCAGACTCTGTCTGCCTTCTCTGTCCAGCTCCATTTTACCTTCCAACTGCCTGGGAATAAACTGGGGTTGTTATATTACCCCTCCCATTTTTAAATCCTTGTCCCCAAGGATCAGCATTTGAAGAATAACTGGAGAACCAATTCTCTTCATCGTTTGTTTCATTGTTCTTGGTCTTGACTTTAGCCACTGTTTCCACTACAGTAGGCTGCCCATTCATACAGTTATTCATACCAACAACATCATATGTTGTGAAGCAAAAAATAGCTCTGATAAATCCAATGGGTGCGTGTCTCTACTTTTGGTGTACCAGAAGGAATATACAGACCAACATTAGAACCAAGACAAGATAGAAAGAGAGCCATTGCCACCCGTGGATAAGCTTAAATGATACTTCGGATGTACTGTCTGGTCATAGCTGCTGCATTGTTTTCAAGGCTGGCCTCAAGTGGGAACTGAAATGATATTATCATCATTGATTTTGCATCATGTGGGATGTGCGATAATCAGAGAGAGGATATGACGTTTCATATGGAAAAATGGTATCTATTAGTGCAGATATTAATTTTGCAGAGATACTGGAGACATTCTCATTTATTCTATTATCTAGAACTTCAACTCCATCACTTAGTATCATCGCCCGCCCCTCAACTGCAAGCCTCCTGTCAGCCTTTTTGTAGCCTCTGCTCAATTTTTGCTCAAGGCCTCGTAAAATCGTAGTTAAGGCCACAAGTTTTCTCAGGCACAAGCTTTTTCCTCAACTCTTTCATCTTCTCTTCAATTGAATTACCAGCAAATTCAAAGGTGCGCACAATAACCGGATTTGATCCAAGTGGAGGTCTACTTGTCCAAACAGCAACCACCCAAATTTTATACGTGCTAATCAACTCATCTTTGTCTTGGCCAAAGCATACAAACATTTCTGGGATGTATCAACGGATATGTACCATTGATCAACACCAATAGTTGCATCACTAGGCAGATTGTTAGCCATCCAAATAACAACTGTAGAGTCTCTCCCCATATCCACGAGTTTATATTGCTTGCTAATTTGTTGCTCTGATTGCAGGGAATATCGTACATCCATCCAAAGGAATACTTCCTTGGACATATGTTGGTTGATTGATGTCTGGGAAGTTCTGTTTTTCAACCTCTCCAAATCTTTCTTGTAATTGAATGCAGCCACTTCAGTACGACCAAGTTTGCCATGAAGCTATGCAAGCTGGTGTAGGGCTATAGCTTCTCTGTCATTACAATTTGCTGCTCGTTTATAGCTTTTGATGGCTTCATCAAGCATATGAATTTGTTCAGTTTTGTCGCACTGAGCCATTGCAATCTACAAACGAAAATCCTTTGGCTGCAAGATTGTTGACTTCTTCAAGTAAGCAAGAGCATAGAATGACATGAATATCATTTCATATGCTTGCCCTAACCCGTGCCATGCTCGACAATCACTTGTAATAATATCTACTACACTCTGACACGCACCAATTGCTGCTGAAGTATTCTTCTTCTCAACGCACTTGTTACTCCTTAGGATCCATGCTAACAAACACTTCTTGTTCAATCTAAAATCTCGGCAAAAGTACTTAATAGAGTTCTCATGGAGTCCCTTCAAACTGTTATAGTTCCCAATGATGCTATAAGACTCAGACCTATATTTATCAGTCAAAAAGACCCGGTAAGCAAGATAATTGAAGGAAGAAAAATACTCCTTGGCGAAGAGCACATTGGAGTACATATCCTTGTCCTCAATTTGATAAGGATCATTTCTTAATAGTCCTTCCAAGATATCTTTTACTTGTTCAAACTTCTTGAGATTATGCTGAGCTTTAGCAATATGTCTTTGTTTATAGTTGCCACAACTAAAAGTCCCCTGTAAATATTCATATTTTGTCAAAGACTCCTTGTGCAATTGAAGTTCACAGTATGCCTTAGCAAGGAAAAAATCCTTCCTCGCGTGAATATTAAAATGGAGGCTGCTTAATGCCTCTATCTTAGTACGTAATGTTTGTAGCTCAGGCCAAGCACTCTAGTTCCAAAGGTAGTCATTTACGGCATCCACAAGCACAATCCTCATTATAATCTCATTGCCTTCCTCCTTGAGGACAAGGCCACATTCATAAAGAGTAATAACCTCGATACTCTTATTTTTGTATAGAGTTGACAATTTTCTCTCAAAAGAAATTAGTTCTCTGTTCACAACATCACTTTTGCCAAGAGAACCCTCAAATTCCATCATCTGTTCTTTTTTTCACTTCTCCTTGGCCAAATAAAAGACACAGTAGCGCAAGCACACAACTTTCTCGCTGGTCTAATTCCTTAACACAAGGGAAGCTCTTCTATACACTCTTTCACTGATGGTATTCCCATTACAGAATTTTAAATCGGCAATATTGAGCGTCCCCTCATCATCAACACTCCCAAGGATAAGGTAACCCCTTTCAACGGAATAAGGAATAAGTGGCTCCACCGCTAACTTCAACTTGAAGGTATAGCTTAAAACAAAACAACAAAACTTACTTCGCACCCAATAACTAACTTCATCTGAACTCCAGTCTAAAGTGCTCAACTTCTTCACACCATATGATAGTTCCATAATAATAGCACGAGGGTATGTAAACATGTGATCAACATAATTCATAATCAACAGGAGCTGCCTTGCTCCTCCAGAATTAAAGACATACAAAATCTCTTTGTAATCCTCAATCTTAAGTTTCTTGATCACACCCAAATTTGTAGTAGTAAAACAGTGCTCCAGAAAAGTGGGGGTTTGGATAGTTACCTCAATTGCATTAGCTTCTAATAACGGGGCCGACCTAGGCCAGAGACTTTTATCATTCTCAACTGTATCAACGTGAATTCCATTGATGGTTTGCACAATCACATTGTTTACAAAGGGGTCCGTATTATCTCCAGACTCCATTTCCTCCTCAATATTTGTCTCTTTTTCATTCTCTTTGCTGACAGCCTTACGAGCAACTCCCCAAATTTCAGAATCTAGAATGTGAACTTCTTGGGGAAACTGCTTTCCGGGAACTTCAATTCTCACCTTCTTCTGTACATTAAAGATTTTGTCCTTAGTATCTTTCGGTTGTTCGAATGTTGCCTGGTCCTTTGCAGTATTAGTCTGAGAATTGTATCCTTGTTCCTCAACTTCATCATCAACAATCTCCACTGCATCTGATTCTGAATCACTCACTTCACCTTTTCTATCCGATTTCCTGTTAGCATATGAATCTTCTTTCTCCGATTTTCTGATAAAATTGTATGCGGTCCGTCCCGATTTCGGTAGCTCAGGAAATTCATCTACTTGAAGAAGGAATTCCTTTAGAATAGACTCTGCCGAAAGATCAGGGGGCTTCCAAACAGATTTATCAGGTGGCACTAGGTTTTCCACGGGTGTTTGATTTCTTTTGTTCCTTTTCTCGGTTAGTTCCTCCCATTCCTGCTGACGAAGTATCTGATTCTTCAAAATCTGGATGCGAAAATCCTCCAAAGTTTTGGAGATCTCTTGTTGTATGGCAAAAAAAACATCCATATCTTCTTCGAACGATTCTGTGAGAAGAGTGGTTGGATAGTGAACCTGGCTCTGATACCAGTTGTAACAACCTTAGAGATTGTTACTAAGAGTTACCGGAATTTTGAGTGAGAATTGAGAATATCCTGCGGCGCAGGTG
>JAOWBN010017048.1:0-10765 GCA_028565015.1 Pinguicula moranensis
TAAGAATTCTAATTAGAGTATGATTCTACTACCCTAATTAGGAGTAATTATTTGTTAATTACCTAATATTGAGAGTCATTATGGTAGGATTCTGCCACCATAATTAGGGTTAGACTCTAATTCATCCATATAAATAGGAGGCTCAGTACGCCTATTTACTACACCAGTATTCATATTCTCATGTGTTGAGACCTAAAAACATATTTACAATTTCTCTCGAATTGTTGCTCTATCATCCGTGAGGGCGGAGATCTGAATTCGTGGATTACAAGGATACTGTGGTAGACTCCTGGTTCGTATTCAGATTATAAGGAGACTCTAGACTCCTATTCATGTTCGTGATATAATCAATCGGAACAGTATGGTAAGCTTCTGCATTAAAAATACGAATCGGTTGTCGTATTTAGTTTAACTATTACATCCGTTCTACTTAGGTCTAGAGTGGTATCGGAGTCAGGTTTCGAATCTGTTTATGTCCGTTCATGATTATATTTGAATGATTATTTGTTAATCTATTTCTTTCAAAAGGTTTCAAAAATATGGTAAACTTTCAAAACTTTGGTAATTAATTGTGTGTTTTGATTACAAAATTAATATAAAAGTTTTTATTACACAATTAATATAAAAGTTTTCATTACGTCAAAAGTTTTTAGAATTATTTTTGTGTTTCACGTGAATTACCATATTAATGTTATGTGTTAACAAAAATATTTTGTATGTTATTTGTTAACATGTATTAATTATCCTAATTTATGTGATTATGTTACAAATTTGATTTGGAAATATCCTAATATATTAGGTGTTATCAATATTAGGAATTATCATAGTATACATGATTAGGAATTAATTTAATTTGCTTAGTGCAATTTAATTCTTAGTATGCATTATTAGGAATTAAATTTATTTTGCTTAGTGCAATTTAATTCTTAGTATGTATGATTAAGAATAATATGCTAAGTGCAATTTCAATTCGAAGCATGCTTATGTGAATTAGGAATTAATTTTATTAGAGAAAATATTTCCACCAAATAAAATTAATGAATAAATAATTATTAACTATGTGTTAATAATTAAATGTTGGTAAACAAAATCATATTACCATCATTATTTTGAATTTAAAAAAAACGCATTGATCGTGCTCGTGAGGGGTTGTCTAGGGCTGGTTGTTAAGTGAGATCTTTGTGAATCCACCAGACATCTGGATCCTTCATGAGGAATGGTAGCACTGTCTAGGCAGCTAATCACCGAAATTATAGTACGAGATCAGCTACCTGGGTGCTTACCGAATCGGTTAAGGATCCCATATGAATCAATTCAGATTCTCTTGATATTTTTGAAAAAAATTCTTTAACTATGTGTTAAAAGAAAATGGAATTGTTATACGTTAATAATTACATGTGCCAATCCATTTGGTTGTATGTGTTACTATGTGTTTTTGCCTGAATTTATTTCAATACATAAAAGTTAGATTTTCCTAAGAAATGTTTTATGATTATGAAGAACGTGATGATTATGAGCCAAGTGAAATTTTCGAACGTATAACATAATCCAAAATTCTTCACAAAAAATCTAGTTTTAAAATTGTGCCTAATGTCCTTCTTGAAATATCATTGCAGAAATGACAACCCCTAGTATGATAAACGAGCTCTCCTCCAGTGATAAGTTAACTCGATTGAACTATGACATCTGGTCCAGGAAGATTCAGTATCTCCTGCACGGGAAAGACGTTCTTGAGCATATAACCATTGAAAAAATAGCAAAAACCTTACCAACCGACGAAGCATGGGCCAAGAAGGATCGTAGTGCATGCTATATTATGTTGTACTGCATGCATGGCGACCTGATTGGCACGTATGATATAGAGCCCACGGCCAAGCCCATATGGGACAAATTCAAGGAGAAATACGGCCAAACATCAGCTACAAGACTCTATACCTTGGACCTAAATTGGCTTCAGTACAATATTGATTCGAGTCGACCTGTACCTAAACACCTCCGTATCATGAGTACCATGCTTCACGATCTCAAGGCTGGTGGGATCGATATTTCTGAGTTCGAATAGGTGAATAATTTAATCCGTTCACTACCTGATGAAAGGGAAGACATGCGTTGGACTCCCTTCAAAACTTTGATGAATCATGATGTGAACATCAAGACATTCACTGACATATCCTAACATCTTGAGCTTGAAGACGAGAGCCTGCAAGCTTCCGCACCCCCTGCCAAAGTTCTTGCTACTCATGGGGGAAAACCCTAGAAAAACAAGAAATTTGGTAAGTCAGCAAAGGAGATTCAAAACTTTGTTCAAAGAAAGAAAATTACTAAACAACCCAAGGCTAGAGACCCCAAGAATATGGCATGTGTGAAGTGCTATAATTGCGGAAAGAAAGATCACTATTCTCGGGACTGTTCCGAGCCTAAAAAGTTACCTTACACTCCAAATAACCCCAAATCGTGTGTTTGCTCCCATGCATTATTTGATAACTCCTTTCCTAAATTGATTGTTGATTTAGGAGCGTCTTAGTACGTAGTGAATGACCGTGCTGGATTGGTTGAGTTTCATCGTTGTTGCATCGGAACGCAAAGCGTAACCATGGGGAACAATAGTGAAGAGGATGTCATCGGTATTGGCACCTACAAGCTCCAGCTTTCTAGCGAGAACACATTGCTATTACACGACACAATCTATGTACCGGAAATCCGCGGTTATTTAGTTTCAGTTATTGTTTTTGCTACAATTAGGTTTTTCATTTATTTTTCGTCCTAGTGGATTGAAAATTGAGTAGGTGACAATGTGTTTGGTCACTGCTCATACAAACATGGTTTCTGCATTCTTGATTTGGATGATATTTATAACGATTCCATTAATTCATCCCTTGACTTAGTTTCCAACAATGACATAACTTCTGAATCTGTTAAATGGCATGCTAGACTTGGACCAAATTTAGAATTCAACAATGACATAACGTTTGTCCACTTAGATGTTAATATTTGGCTTAGATCTATGACTTGAAGTTGAGGCTTGATGATGTTACTTTAGTATGTCATCCGAGGGTTAGGATCTATATAGTCCAACGAATCATGCTAGGAAAGCACTCGAGTTGATACGGATGGTTATTAGTGTCTAACGAATAATCCGTCTAACTTCACCATATTTGCAATGGCGATTGCATTAAGTATGTAACCAAATATTGTATAACTTAAAGAAATACGTAGCTATCGGTTATGCAAAGATGATTTGGAGTATCGTCGCTTTGAAAGTGTCATGTTAGTTAGATGATGACTTAATATGACACTACTAGTTACTTATGATCGCACGACTCATTTCTCGTATGAAGCATCAGGAGATTTTGAAAACTGTATTTTGTAATACGTCTTATGCAGCCAAGTGAGAGCTGTTAGACAAAATAATGTAAATATGTCTAATTGAATTAATTATGGTAATTGATTTGTTTATCACCTAATATTAAGAATTCTAATTAGAGTATGATTCTACTACCCTAATGAGGAGTAATTATTTGTTAATTACCTAATATTGAGAGTTCTTATTATTGTAAGATTATGTCACCATAATTAGGGTTGAACTCTAATTCCTCCCTATAAATAAGGCGCTCAGGTCACCTATTTGCTACACAAGTATTCATATTCTCATGTGTTGAGACCCAGAAACATATATGCATTTCTCTCGAATTGCTGCCCTATCATCTGTAAAGGCGGATATCTGAGTTCGTGGATTACGAGGAGACTCTGGTAGACTTCTGGTTTGTATTCAGATTACAAGGAGACTCTGGACTCCTATTCGTGTTCGTGATATAATCAACCGGAACAATACGGTTCTATACGCTTTCTCATTAAAGGTATGAATCCATTGTCGTATTTAGTTTAACTATTAGATCTAGTCTAATTAGGTCTACGCTCCCAATTTACCTTATTCTAACACTTTGTTCTCATAGTTAAACTAAATACTTTGCATCCATAATCCGGTTTGCATCAAAAAGCCTAGTTTCTCCCAAATACTTGATTTTTGTCTCCAACTGAAGCAAGATATGGTTTCGCATTGGATAATGTGTTGAATGAAAATTGTGATAATAGATTGACAATTTATACCAGATAATTGGTGCTAAGATTTATTTATATGTTTTGTGTTTACAGTTTCAGTTCTTGGAGCTTGTTGGTTGATCTGTTGTTGAAAAACGTAATTGACGTACGGGATAAATTTCTCCATTTGAAAAGTTTTGATAATTCTGCCATCTAATTCAGCAATGGGCACTCCATATCCAATTGACTATGAGGATGACGAAGATAGTTTTCTGGACGAAAATGATATAATTGATGAGTATGATATCGATGAGGTATGTATGCGTTTGCAAACCTGTAGGAAAATTTATTGTGTGGGTTTTTCCAACATATTTCCCTCAAGCATTTTCAGATGCATGAATTAATTAGGCTTTTGTTATATATTCGCATATAGAGCATGATTAACTGTTCTCATGTAAATATTTTTGGTTGGTAACAAGCTTTCTATCAGTGATAGTGATGCCTTCTATACTTATCTGTCCATTGACCCCGACTGTCAACAGAACTTCCAGATGCTGATAAGGAAGAAGGGTTAAGTGGGGAAGAAGATCTCGGTCAGTTCCTTTCAATAGGGTTATCTTTGACCATTTCATACCTGGTGCTTTTGATTTTGATTTGGTTTATATTGTGTATGTAAAAAAAATATATACAGAGTTCACGTTAACACTATCCATTTAATGCTTATGAAATCAATATTGAGATGCGCATAAGCCAATTCAGACAACTAAGTTCTGGAAGAATATAGTTTTTCCCATAATCACTGTTTTAAGTTCTCTAGATCACATAACTGAAGTTTTCTACATTTTGAGTTGTTTCATTGAAGCAATGCGAAATATTGCTCGTGCGAGTCTGATTTTTTCTCAACGAAGTTTGTATCTTGAATATGCATGTTTGTAATAAAGTGGAGAGCTACTGGAGTGACCTGTTTTGTAATAAAGTGGATAGTAATGCAAAATATATCAAATTTGTGTATTGATGTCTTACCTGATATGTTTTCACAGATGCAAATGACGATTCAATACACATATATACTGGGCATAAAGGTAAGCGGTATTCTCCTGGTTCATGTGCTCTACTTGTTTATATTCTTGTTAAAGGATTTAATTTTGGTTGTATATCTGTTACTTGATTTGATGGAGTTGGTGGTGACACGTTGCAAAATCCGGATTATTTATTATTAATGAAATCTTACTGGTGATGTATTTCGGGTGCTAAATCCGAGTCTTATAGTGCAACTGATATGAGCCGTCCATGCGTAATATGATCTAACGGCCTAAACATGCCTTACCGCCTAAACAAGCAATATTTAATCTGGGCACTCCACGCGAAGGATGATCTGACGGTGAGAAACGAAGCGGTCCCTCGAGTCTCTAACCATCGCCTGAGGACTGATCTAGGCCATCCGTTGGACGTACCTCGACATACGCATTCAATTCGATCAACTCTTTCTCTCACTTCACGAATGCAACTCCAATTTCTCTTAACTCTTTCGTCGCAAACCTCTGGTTTTCTTGTCTATCCGTTGAGTTTTTCAGGCATTATTCAGCCTACTTTGTAGATCAATAGTGATGTCACTGGTTTTAGGTTTTACAGCAACGTTGTTTGTCCGATTTTGTGAACTTTTGTTCAGGAGATTCGTGAGCATTTGTTCGAGAGTTTGTGCGCTGTAACTTTGTGACGATATTCGGTTGGTTAAATAATAATATTAGTGGCGAGCGACCTAGTTTGGAGATCAACATGGACGTAGTCGGAAAACTTATTTTCCCGATGAAGCACGGGACTTATATCATGCCTCGTTTTATTTATTGTTTAGCACTTCGATTATCTATTTAAAGAAGTCACTAACAACTTATTTTGTAAGTAGATCCGATACAAAATTTCCAACAATGGATTAGAGCACTGGTTTCTGTGTAGATCCGACAAAATTATCTGAGGAACTTGAAGAAATTCAGAATTTCTCAAAACATGATCAGATTCAACCTGATCAGTTTCAACTATCCACCTCATACAGTATTGCCCTTAATAAAGGTATTAGGAATAAAACTGTGTCTGCTAGATATGGAAATTATGCTGAGTTGATTGAATTTGCTTTCTCTGTGGCTAATCAATTCTTGTTTTCTGAACTTGATGATAACTATTCTACCATTGCTTGTGAACATTCTGCGAATTGGAAAAATGCTATGTTAGAAGAAATGAACTCACTTAGGATAAATCAGATTTATCCTTCAATACCTAAGCCTAAAAACAGAAACCAATGGGATGTAAATGAATTTTTAAGCTTAAATCATGCATAAAAAAACCTTGTCATCGTTTTAACCTCTTACTATCATTCTCTCTAGCTTCTCTCGTACTTTTGAACCGTCACATTTTACGCACTCAACCCAATCCCATTGGGTTTTCCGATGGTAGTTGAGAAGGTCCAACAACCTCCTTTGCTCGGCAAGCCCACCATGAGCCGGCGCTGACATCACTCAAGGAAGGAACATCAACGCAAGTATAAGGGAACGATAATCACGATACAGGTAAGGCACCTGAGTCATCATCGAATAAGATGGGGAAAAGGAAAAAGAATTGGATCACGCCGAACACACTGTGTGAAGAAGGAGTGGTTTTCTATTTCACCAGTTCTTTGGAGGAATGTATGGAATCAGGACTGCGAGAAATTTTCGAAAAATTGGGCAAGGCCACAAGCGTTATAATCCCAAAGAAATTGGATCGGACGGGGCATCAGTTTGGATTTGCTCGATTCAAGTCCATTTAGGACAGTATTGGGCGTATAGTCGTTAAACTAAATGCTATGAAGGTTGGGGGAAGGAGCCTCAAGGCAAACGTGGCCAGATTTTAGAAATCAAGTCCATTGCAGGATAAGAAAGGGGCTCTAAATCGTAGAACTGAGGCTAGAGTGCCGACCAAACAGCAACCGGAGCCTTGCAAAGTTTATGGCAAAATAACAGAGGAAGAAACCAACTGGTTAAAATGGTGTCCAGTGGTAGTACTACAAGGAGTATTGAGGGACCAAATGGTCAAGGAAATACGCCGTCACCCCGGACTGGAAGCGGTGAAGGTCTCTCTATTGCTGGGGATGCAGGTCCTCATTGAAACCCAGTTGGACACGGAAATGGAAGCGTTCCTAGAGGACAGACATAGGTGGCAAATAGTGGGTCTTACAGAACTCAGAAGATGGTCACCGGAAGCAACGACGCACCCTAATGATCGATGGATAAGTTTTAGTAGCATCCCAGTTCAATGTTGGAACCAACGCATATTCAAGGAACTCTCCACTCCGATCGGGCAGTTGATACAGGTTGAAGAGTTGCGGTCAAAGTTCCAGGATTATGACTGCATCATATTATTAATCCAGAAGAGTGATCCCCTCGCACAAGCACCGCAAATTAGCTTGACAGTGAGAGAGGATAGTTACCCTATCCAAGTAAGGGAAGAACCAAAGGTGTGGAAAAAGATGATGGATCAAAGGAAGACTGCAGGCGGCAGGCAGCGTAGGAATTGGATGAGGGGGCATAGCCAAAAAAAAAAGGTCCATGGCAGTAGCACCGGGGAATCGTGAGGACACAATGGTAAGAAATATGACAAAGATGATGTCATAAATTGGTGCATGTAGGACCCCTAGTTAAACCTACTAGTCCAAGAGAGGGTACTGGCAAGAAAAGGTCGATTGGACACAGTCTTAGAAAATGGGGAAAGGAAGAGGACCGGATACCACCAGAACAACCACCAGAGAATCACAAAATGGACAACCCAGTCGAGTCACTAGTGGAATCTACGGATGGCGGGAAACTGCCGGAGGATGAAAGTCAAACACGATTGGACCTCGAAATCACAGGATGAGGCTGCTCGATAAAAAAGAATCCCCTCTTCTCAATTGGATAAAGGTTTTCGGTATGGGTTGTCCAAAAAGAAGGGTAAGATAAACCAAGATAGCACAAAGGACCCAGAGCCCAATGGTGATGAGGAACGGGAAGGAATTGTCATGGCAATGGCGTTGATGGGTAAAGGTAAACCGAAAATTGTGGAGGATGAGGTCGAGATTGGGGGAGTTTGCTGGTGCCGAGTGACGAAGATGCAGAACAATTTGACGGGAGATTTTGGGGATACGATGAACCAGAAGAGGGGCATGGGGATGCCCCATCTGATAGCGAAGAAGTGGAAGCGCATCCGACTAGAGGCAAGAAAAGGTATATGGACAAGGTGTATAAGGGATCCCGTAAGGCGCAGAGATGCTCCAGAGGAGTCCCCGTTCCCTCAAGAAGTCAGAGACTAAACTAAACTCGATTATCGCGGCTAGGACAAGGCGGCGGAAAAAATTCCATAGAAGAGGGACAAAATATTGTTCTGGAATAGTAGAGGCCTACGGAGGGCCAAGAGACATTAGACGTTGGCAGAGAGAGCATGACATAGGGATGTAACAATCAATTTGAGGTGATAAGTATTTGTGAATAGGTTGTTGTAGGAAAATGGATGCGAGGAAACATCGAAGTCTTTGTTTTCTTCGTATATGGAAAGTGCTTCCATATCCAAAGACAATCTGTGTGGCAATATCTGGAAAGCACTCAACCGGATGGCAGCCCCGGTATTGTGTTAGGGGATTTTAATGTGCTCAGATCCAATAGGGAGAGAAAATGGGGCAAATAGGCAAGCCATCCCGATGAGGGAATTTAATGAATGCATCCACAGATGTGGACTGATCGATCTAAGGATGAATGACACGAAAATGTCCTGGTGTAATGGTCAAGAAGGGCACAGACGTGCTTGGGCGCAATTGGATAGGGCGCTGGTCAATGCAGAGTTCCTACATTGGCGTGTCAACAATAACCACTCCTTACTACCCAGGAAGTTTTTTGATCATAGAACAGTTTTGATTGACTTGGCTGAAACAACCATGCAAAGTGGCAGAAGGTAGTTCAGGTTTTTTAGAACATGTGGGTGTCAAGCGAGTCATTCTTACCTCTGGTAAAGATGGAATGGAATAAGATTACTGGGATAGCATGGTTGGCAACACTAGGACGGAAGCTCAAACACATGAGAGGTGTTCTAAGAACTTGGAATCAAGAGTTTTTGGTAGAGTGGACTTACACATCAGTAATCTGGAAGCTAGGCTGGAATGGATGGAGTGTAATCTACAGCAGAATCCATCAGTGATCTCGGAAGTAGAGTATATGGCAACCAAGGCAGAGTTACAGAGATCGGAAGACCGTGAGTTCTATAGGCTGGAACAGCAGGCAAAGAAGGCTTGGTTGATAGGTGGAGATAGAAATACCAAGGTTTTTCATGCTGTCATAAAGTTCAAAGAACATAATCAACGCATAGACACTATGATGCTGCGAAATGACAATAGGTTGGAGGGGCACCAAGCCATACATGATGGCGCAGTGCAGCATTTCCAGAATCTGCTGACTGGCTAGGGAGAGGAATGACTAACTATTGTCAGGATATCCAGGGTCTCTGCGCAGAGAGGCTGTCCGTGACTGATAATGACTTGTTAAGGGTCATTCTTACAGAGCTGGAAGTCAAAGAGGCAGTATGGTCTATTCCCAGTAATAACTCACCTGTTTTGGTATTGGATTCTTCAAAGAAACATGGCCAATCATGGGGAGGGATGGTGTTGGAGCAACTAGAGAGTTCTTTACTGGAACAACACTTCCTAGAATGTTTTTCTCGAACACTAGCACTCTTATAGACAAAGTTGAAAAACCACATTCATTTGAGAATTTAAGACCTATTAGCTTGTGCACAATGGTCTATAAGGTGATTTCAAAGGTGTTGAAAAGAAGGTTGGGAAAAGTGGTTGACAGAATAGTGACAGAAAAGCAGGGGGCCTTCGTGATCAACATGAATATAATGGATAATATCACATTGTTCATTACACAAGAAGCAAGCAGGGGACAATGTTGTATTCAAGTTAGAAATGGCAAAATCTTATGACAGAGTGAAGTGGGATTTCCTAGAGGTAGTTTTGGAGGCTAAGGGTTTCATACCAAAAGTGAGAAGCTTGCTTATGAGGTGTATTCAAGATCAATGGTTCAATGTCCAACTGTATGGGTCCGTTTGGTAGCCAGTTTACGGAGGGTTTAGGGCGGTTTTCTAGGCGTAAACCGACTTTAACCTGAGATGACTCCCGTTTGGTGCCCCGCCATTTTTCTACCCTGCCCAGGGGTTTACTGGTCGGGCAGGGTTATATCTGGTCCGTTCTTGCATTTTAAACCCTCCAAATTCCGAGGGTTGGCGAAACCTCATTTGACCGTTAGACCCACCTCCCCAGTTAAATGACTATTTTACCCCTCAAAAGTCGACGAAATTACAAGATTGCCACGTATATAAGCCAACGCACTGTAGCCGAACGACAAAGATTTCCCCCAAATCCTCGATTCGACTCACGAACCCTAGTTCACGTTCTCTCCAACTCCGGACTCGCGCACCGGAAGATTTCCAAACCAGATTCGTGTTGAGGTAGGTTTCGATTACGGCGTATCTTTACCTGATCGTCTGTGTCCGCTTAACCCTTGATTTTACTGCAGGTCTGTCGCCCTGTGTCCGTGCGCGACGATTAACAGTGAGCATCTCTTATTCGGGTGAATTCTCCTTCCATCTCCTTGGGTCCATTTGTTATGTTTGCTTGGCTTATGTAAATTTTCTGCGTGTAATGTGGAACTCTTGGTAAACTTTGCTAATT